>PVKE010037296.1:0-15973 GCA_004027555.1 Craseonycteris thonglongyai | reverse complement strand
CTGTCTCTGTCTCTGTATCTCTCTCTCTCTCTCTCTCTCTCTCTCTCTCTCTCTCTCTCTCTGTCAAAAACAATAAAAAAAAAGTTGTTGGGATGAAGTGAAAGCAATAATAAGAGGGAAATGTGTACCATTACTGACCTATGTAAAAAAAAACAAAAAAAAAACAAGAAAAAAAAACATGAAGGCCAACAAAATGGCAGTGTAAGAAAAACTCCTGAAAAAACAAACTGCCCTGGAGATTACAACAAATAAGGTATCTACAATTCAATGGAGGATTCCCTAAACAACATATAAATACAGCTAAGAGACCCACTCATCTCTGACAGAAATACCAGCACATGAGCAAAGAGGAATAATTGGAGGAGAAAAAAGGGCAGATGGCAGACATGCTAGCCACGTGTGCAGATTCCTCATTGGAACTCTGTGGCTGGGGGAAGAAGATGAAACAAGTTTTCTGGATGCCACTCAGTCTTCAGGAAAAAGAAAATGACATTCAGAGGCTGGGGCTGTGAGACGCAACAACCAGGTCTCACTCTGGACCCAAGAGGTATAGGTACCTCAAGTACCGCAAGGTGCTGCTGCCCAAATTCACTCAGTTTCTGAGAGAAAGGGGAGAAATGAAGGGCAGGAGTGAGAAGCTGCAGATTGACCTTTCTCCAGCTGGTATAGAAAAGGGAAGAAAAGGCTGCAGGTGCACCTCTTTGGCCACAAGAAGTTCTGTCTATGGGACAAGCATTCAAGATAGCTGATGCCAAAATACAGGTAAAGATCTTGGGGCAAATCCAATACAGAAAAGAATAAGCCAGCACTGTGTGTGCACTGCTCTCAACACCAGGCAGAAAAAAAACGCACTGGTCACCCTGTCCCACCCTCTACCAGACCTCTGTCCCACTCCACCTGGCATTAGCAGTGAGCCTGAGGAAAAACCACAGCCATGAGTATTGAGTTAAGGAGTGGTATATCTACAAATGTGCTGCCAGCATTAGAAGACAAAGAAATGCATCGGAAAATAAAAAACAGCAGAAAACACCAGAATTTAAGAATGGAGTCAAACAACTTATCAGGGACAAGCTCAACACAATGGCTATAATAATGCTCAGGCAACTTAATAAAAATTTAAACAAAGAGATACCAAGCATAAAAAGTACAAGCCAGGATGACTCCACGAGTTAAGCTCTTGCTTTGCAGCCCCTGGGACCAAGGTCAAATCCTGGACCTGGGCCATGCAGACCTCCATGCTGAACTTGGGTGTGCTTCCCCTGTGAGAGGCCCCCACCAGCTCGCCCCTGGCTCAAGGGCATGTGCCTCCCACGCCTGTGCAGCCCCTGCCCGCTTGTGTGGAATGAAACCATGTCAAAAACTAATAAAATACTACTATGGAGACTGCTCTGGGCCCTCCCCCTTCTCTCTATCTCTCTCTGTCTCTGTCAAAAACAATATTGGAGGATCTTCAGACTAGAAAAAGCAGAGACATGAACCAGTAATATGGAAGATAAAATAACAGAGAACACACAATCAGATAACAAGAAAAAATAATCCAAAAAAAATAAGAATGTCTAAGATTCATCTGGGAACAACATCAAGCATAACAACATTCATATCATAAGGATACCAGGAGTGGAGAAACAGCAACGCATTGAAAACTTATTTGAAAAAATGATGACTAAAAACTTCTCTAACCTGGTAAAGGAAAAAGGCATACAAGTTCAGGAAGCAAAGAGAGTCTCAAACAAGAGAAACCCAAACAGGCCCACACACAGCCACATCATAATTAAAATGGTAAAAATTAAAGACAGAAAAAATTCTAAAAGAAGCAAGAGAAATGTAAGTAATAACTCTTAAGAAGACACCCATAGCTGATACTCTCAGCAGCTCTCTCATCAGAAACTTTGCAGATCAAAAAGGACTGACAAAAAATATTCAATGTGCTTCCCAGAAAAAAAAAAAAAAAAAGCCGGAGGAGTTCATTACCACTAACACAATACTACAAGGAATGTTAGAGGGACTTCTTTAAGATAGAAAAAAGCAAAAATTACAAAAGGCCAATGGTTACATGTGTATAAACAGTGGCTTTCAATATGTATAAATTAAAGGTTTAAATCAGAAGACATAGAGGGTATTGCAATGTGTGGAATGACAAAGAGATTAAGACAGATGCACACTCACTTTGCTTATAGGTAAAATCCAAAGAATAAAATTAACAACTGGAATAAAAACAGATTCACAGATATAGAGAACATGTGGTTTGTTGGCAAATGGAAGGAGAGATGGGGAAGTGGTTGAAGCAAGTGGAAAGAAATGGGAAGTTTGGTTTGGTTATCACAAATACTTATGGGGATGTAGAGCATAGCATGGGAATATGGTTAATAATGTTGCAATGATAATGTGTGGTGTCAGATGGTTACTAGATTTGGGGGATGATGGGAGGAGAGCTAGAGGGGTGGGTGAAAAGGGGAAAATAATTAAGAAGTACAAATTCATAGTCACTAAATAGTCACCAAAATGTAAAGTGCTGCATAGGGCATACAATAAAAATGTAATAACTATAAAAAAGAAAATATCATAAGTAAACGACCTAGCATTGCATTTTAAAGAACTATAAATAGAACAAAAACAACACAAAGTCAGCAGAAGGAAAAATTAATAAAAACTAGACCTAAACTAAGGGAAATAGAGAACACAAAAACAATAGAAAGAATTAATGCAACCAAGAGCTGGTTCTTCAAAAAAAAAATTAATAAAATTGACAAACCACTGGCTAGACTCACCAAGAAAAAAAAGAGAGAAAAAAGAAAAATAACCAAAATTAGAAATTAAAAGATAGAAATTATGACTGATAACACAAAAATACAAAGGATCACATGAAAATACTACAAAGGGCTTTATGCCACCAAGTTTAACAACATAGGAAAAATGGACAAGTTTGTAGAAATACATAGTCTACCTAGACTGTACCAAAAAGAACTAGATAATCTAAATAATCCAATGAACAGTAAAAAAAATTGAAAAAAATTATTCCAAACCTTCCCAAAAGCAAAAGTATAGGATGAGACAGTCTCAGAAATGAGGTTTAACAAGCATTCAAAGAGAAATTAATACCTATCCTTTTCAAACTCTTCCAAAAACTTAAATAACAGGCAATGCTTCCTACCCATTCTAGGAGGCCAACATTATTCTAAACATAATAAAGGCCATATATGACAATCTCTCAGCTAATATCATATTGAATAGAAAAAAAAGAAGACTTTTCTTTTAAAATCAGGAACAAGACAGGTGTTTCTTATCACCACTGCTATTCAACAGAGTACTAGAAGTTCTAGCCAGAGCAATAAGGCAAGAGAAAGAAATAGACAGCACCCAAATAGTTAAACTAGATGATCATCTAAAATGGTGGCATCATTACCTGGAGAGGGGGGAGGAGGGGAGAGGGAGAGTTGTGGGGGGAGGTGGGAGTGGGCACAGATATATGGTAATGGAGGGGGAGCTTATTCTGGGTAGTGGACACATAATGCAATGCATGGGTGATATGATGTGGACTTGTACATCTAGAGACTATCTAATTGTTACCAACCAATTCACCCCATTAAATTTAATAATAAAAAAATAATAAATAAATAAAATAAAAATAATAAAAATAAATAAAATAAAATAAATTAAATGGTGGCATCAGCAGGACTCCTAAATAACTCCCTTGGAAATTACCACAAATACAACTATACTTTGACAAAGCATTTCCTATGCGGTATACAAACAAAACTAAGAGATCCACTTATTGCATTGAAGTACCTAAAGATAGTCAAAAAGGGCAAACTGGGGAGGAGGTAATGGGAAGTACAGAAATGAGGGCTGCAGATTTCTGCTCAGAAATCAGCAGCTGCATGAGAGAGGAGGAAGAAGGTGGTAAGTGAGAATTCAGGACCTCAATCAGTCCACAGTACAAAGAAAAGGAGGTGCAAAAGCTAAGGCCATGAGACACTACAACCAGACCTCACTTTAGCCCCAGAAAGTGCAGATGCCAGGGCCAAATTCACTCCAGCTCATGACATAAGGCAGTGGAATGACAAGGGTGGTGAGAAGCCACAGCCTGTACTCACACAGTTCAGTCCAGAAAAGAGGAGAGAAAAAGTCTGGAGGAGCACTTCTCTGCCCACAAAGTCCAGCCTGAAGGATTAGCAGAAAAAACAACTGATCCCAACAGTCAGAGCAGAGACCTTGAGGCAAGTTGAATACAAAAAAATCACAAAAGCCTTAACTACCCTTGCTGCCCTTGGCACCAGGCAGAAAACAAAGGCACAAAACCTGTGTGCCTTCCCCCCAGAAGCCCTTCCAGACTTCTGCCCCACAACACTTTCCAATATTAGCAGTGAGCCCCAGAAGAAACTGTAGCAATGAGTTTGAGTAAAAGAGCAGAATATCTGCAAACACAGGGAGGTAGCCAAAATGATTTTTATAATACATCCCAGAAAGAACAGCACAAAACCCCAGAAAAAGAATGGCATTATATGTAAGCAATCAACCTATCAGAGACAGAGCTCAAAACAATGGTTATAAGGATTCTCAAGGAACTTTGTGAAAATTTCAACAGATAAATAGCAAGCATAAAGAAGAACATAAAACCATAAAAAATGAACCAGGCATAAATAAACAATACAATAACTGAAATGTACAATGGAATAGTAGAAATCACCAGACTAGATGAAGCAAAAGTATTCATCAGTGATTTGGAAGAAAAAGTAGCAGAGAACACCCAATAATCACAACAACAATAATCCAATAGAATGAGGATAGTTTAAGATTTCTGTGGCAGCATCACACATAACAACATAACTATCAGAGGACACCAGAAAGAGAAGAGAGACAGCAAGAGACAGAGAACATATTTGAAGAAACAAAGACTAAAGAAATTTCCTAATCTGGCAACTAAAAAAAAATAGACATAAAAACTCAGGAAGCACAGAAAATGCCAAACCACATGGACCCAAAAAGGCCCACATCAGGATACATTATAGTTAAAATGTCAAAAATTACACACAAAGGAAGAATTCTAAAAGAAGCAAGAGACAGTATGGAGACTCCTCATAAAATTGGTAATGAAGCTACCCTAAGACCAGCAATCCCCCTTATGGGTATCTACAAAAAACTTGAAAACCTTAGTCTGTCCAAACATATGTACTCCATTGTTTACTGCAGCCAAGACATGAATACAGCCAAAGTGCCCATTGATAGCTGACTAGATAAAAAATCTGTGGAGCATAAATACAATGGAATATGACTCAGCAATAAGAAAAGATGAAATTCTGCCATTTGCAACAACATGGATGAAACTTGAGATCATCATGCTAAGCAAAATGAGCCAGACAGAAAAAGTTAAGAACCACATGACTTCACTCATATGTGGAATATAAAACTGAAAGCAACAAAGAAACAAAATCTTATGGACATAGCCTGTTACCTCGGAGCCTTAAAACTGTTTGCTCCCCTATGCCAATCTCATGGCATTACAAAAAAGTGTCTCAGAAACCTGAGACCTGTAGCCATGATTTTGGTAAGGCTTCTTTTAAGGGAGTGTCTTGCAATGCTAAGACCCAATGGAATGATATTGGTGGTTCTCCCTTATCAGATGGTTTCTAAGCAATGACTTCATCTCTGGGGTTGGGCATTTGTATAAAGGCATAGTACATGTTGAAATACAATGGGGACTTTCAGGAAAATAGTTGCCAGGCACAGAACTCACAGATCTTGAGATTAAACTTTAAATTCCTTATACAATAGCTAATAAAAGCTATGTGTTGGCCCGATTCAGGGCTCAATCCTTAAGGCTTGAGTCCCTTGACTCCACTTTCAATCTATTCTTGGCTACTATCTTTCTTAACCCTGCATTGCACTTCTTGCATCCCACAACTCTTGCTGTCTAGGACACAACAACTGGCACCCAATGTGGGGCTCAAGAAGGAAGGTCGACTGCGAGTCAAAACAAAGAGAAGTCATGTCACAGGGCCTGGGAGAGTGTCGGCCAACAACTACAGAAGGTAGGGGAACCTCTCAAGAATTCAACCAAGGTAATGGGGAATGTTAATGGCCAATACAGACCTTATGTCTGCTTACTTAAACAACTTATTAAAGCTGGAGGAGCTCATGTGTCAGACCAGCAGTTAGAGGAGCTCTTAATAGTGATTGGAACTCATTGTTCTTAGTTCCCAAACTTGGAGATATTAGATTTAAAAACCTGGGGAAAAGTTGGTACAGAATTAAGCAAGAATTGTACAATAAAGGGGTCTTTTTACCAGTGACAATTTGGCCTATGGCAGTTAGTCCGGTCAGTTTTAGAACCCCTACAAACTGATGAGGAAGAAGAGGGAAACAAGAAAGAGACAGAGTCTGTAAAGAAAGAAACAGGGTCCTCAGAGGAACCAACAGTCATACCCAAGACTTTGTATCCACCTTTGGAGGACTGTTGCCCATCCTCAGCCCCTTTGCCTAATTTGCCACCGACATTTTCTTCATTTATGATGCATGAATAGGATTCACCTTCACAGCTGGCAAAAAATACTAATCTTCTTCTTTCTGCTGTGCACACACTTCCTCCTTCAGGAGGCTCTCACTCACCTCTCTCTGCATTTCAAAAGGGCATATGACAGGCCCTATTGGAGGGAGACTTAGATGCTTTAGCTTTCCCTGTTGTCATTCATAAGTGCATTCCTCCTTGCAAGGACCCAAACAACTCCAACGTCCCCAACGTAATTCATGAGTATCAGTATGTGCCCTTTCCTTTCAAAATACTAAAAGAGCTCAAATGAGCTATAACTCAGTATGGCCCTACTTCACCATACACAATGGGCCTTATACGAGGTGTGGCCAATGACAATAAATTACTTCCCACAGATTGGAACGCCCTGGCTAAGACCTGTCTTCCCTCTTCCCAATATTTACAATTTAAAACATGGTGGATCTATAATGCTGAAATCCAAGGTAGACATAATCAGGCTCATAATGTCGCCATTACCAAAGATCGATTATTAGGAACTGGCAATTGGACAGATACTCAAAATCAAATAAGACTAGATGATCAGGCTATTGTTCAGCTACAAAGAATTTGCTTATTGGCATGGCTTATTGGCATGGGAAAAGATAGAAATTGATGGTAAAGCCCCAATGTCTTTTCAAAAAATCTTTCAGGGTCCTTGAGAGCCCTATTCTGAATTTGTTGTTCAGTTATAGGATACTATAAATAAGCAAATAACCAATTTACAAGCAGCCAATATAATTTTACAAATTATGGCTTATGCTAATGAGTACTGTGAAAAGGCTATAGGAGCCATGAAAGGAAAGACAGACACAATGGGGTATATCTATTTATGTCATGAAGTAGGAAGAGAACAATTTAAAGCTGCCATGTTAGCCCAAGCCACAAAAGGGTTAAAAATGGGACAGACTAAATTTCACAATAATTGCTATAATTGTGGAAAATCAGGCCACACTCAAAATGAACACCTAAAGAAAAAGAAAAATGAATCCTGAACATTTAGCATACCCTACTCTTCAGGACCTAAACAACCTGGCTTATGCCCCAAATGTAAAAAATGAAAACATTGGGCCTCTGAATGTAGATAAATTTGTCATAAAAGTGGCACTCTGATTCAAGGAAACAGGGCCAGCTTCAGGCCCCAACAACAACCAGAGCATATATGACTCAGGCCATGCCTCCTCCCAACTCACTGTACAACAATTAAGTCCTAACACAGAGGGGAATGCCACAAAAGATATTTGCTCCACTCAAGATATTTTATTACTTCCTGGAGAGCCCCACCTAAGCATGGCTATTGGAATCTTTGGACCAATTCCCCCAGATACAATGGGACTTCTCCTTGGTCACTGTAGCTTAATATCCAAAGGAGTTACTGTCCATAGAGGTGTCAATGATTGTGATTATGAGGGAGAAATTCAAATTATAATGTCTTAATCAGTTCCTTGGTCATAAAAATAGGGGAACAGAAAGAAAAAAGATGGCAGCATGATCGAAGAACCCTGATACCTGCCTAGGAAGGGATTTTTAAACAAAGGGGAATCCACAGGGGAAACCCTGAGAAGCACTCTCAACTGAGAGAACCACACAATATAGAACAACACCCAAAGGTTAGAGGAAAAAGGGGAGAGTGGGTGAGGGAAGGGGAAGCAGAAGTTCGGGGACAGGGACTCAAAGCACAGCCTGGGGCTGGCAATAACAAAGGGGAATTAGGGGACTATGGTCAAAGTGGAGCTAGATCAAGAGCAGGCTGGAAGTCGATACCTAAGGAGTGAGGAAGCCCCAAAACTGTGAACAATTTAACATCCGAAATCAAGGGACAGCACCTGGTGCCCTAATCAGATCACGGAGCCTGAGGTGGAACAGGAACTGTGTAGAGTGGTGGCTGCACTTCCGGGGTGAGCAGGAAGAGAGCAGGGCACAAGCCAACAGCAGCTCAGAACCCCTGAATTATAGAGGAGATTGACTATGAGGGAGCACCTTTTAAAGACAGGGCTCTTGGAATGAGGGCAGTGGCTGGAGTGGGCACAGACGCAGCATGCTTGGCTGCATCAGATGTGCTTAGAGTAAAAACAGAGGTCTTTGAGACCCTGGAGAACCGTCGGTAGAGCTATGACCCAAGCTTCTGCCAATCCCCGCCGTCTCACAAACACGATTACAGAGGAGAAAGCCCAGAGCTGCTCTCCCCACACGCACTGAACCGCCAGCCACCAGGTGCACAGAGGAATATGCTATTGTGTCTCAGGCCTCCCCTAGCTCCGACTCACACGCCCCCAACCCCAGAACCACACCTTCACTACACTGCTTTCTAACAGCTAAGACAGCAACCTGAAGAGTAGCCCCAGGGCACAGAACTGACTCCTCCCCCAACTCTTCCCCAATATCTCCTCCTCCCACAACTAAGAAGCCCACCTGATAGGCAAACCCCCAGAGAGAAATTATACTTATGTGTAAAGCAAAAAGAACATCATTAAACACAATGCCACACCTAAGAATCCAAAGCCCCTCCAGAACATAAGGGGCATTCTTTAGAAAAGTAGCTTGCACACTTGAAATCAAATCTAAGTGAAACAGAATTCAGGGCTGCAATAATCAAGACACTCAGAGAGCTCAGTAGATGCAAAGTACCCAGAAACCGTTAAACAACCTCAACAAGAAATTTTCTGAGAAAACTGAGTACTTTACCAATAAAATTGAGAAGTTAGAGCAGAACAAAAAGGCACTCCTTGAAATGAAAGGCATCATGGAAGAGCTGAAAAAAGAATTGACCAGCATCAGAAACAGGGCTGACAAGCTAGAGGAAAGAATTAGTGAGATCGAAGATAGAAACATGGAAATTTCACAGAGGGAAGAAAAAAGGGAACTGAGAATCAAGAAAAATGAAAGAGCCTTACAAGAACTCTCTGACTCCATCAGAAAGAACAATATTAGAATAATAGGGGTCCAGAAGGAAGCGAGATGAAACCTTCTCAGAGTCTACTAAAACAAATAGTGGATGAGAATTTTCCTAACCTATAGAAAGATCCAGAACCCCAAATCAAGAGGAAAACAGGAGACCTAAGTACCTAGACCTTAGCAGATATTCTTCAAGTCACATTGTTCTGAAGATGACAAAAACCAAAGACAAAAAAAGAATCCTCAAGACTGCCAGGAAGAAACAAAATATAATTTTCAAAGAAAAACCTATCAGGCTGTCACCAAACTTCTCAGCACAAATTCTGCAAACCAAGAGGGAATGGAGCCCAATCTTCAAAATATTAAAAGAGAGAAATTTAAAGCCAAGAATTAACTATCCAGCAAAATTAACCTTTAGATATGAAGGAGTAATTAAGGCCTTTTCAGATGTACAAAAGCTGAGGGAATTCTCCAGCTCAAAAGTGCCACTCCAAGAAATACTGAAGGAGGCTGTTTGGCCTGAACCAAGAAATCAAAATAAATGGAGAAAAGTAGGGACAACAAAAAAATAAAAAAAGAAGAAGAAATGGATGTAGGATATTCTCATATATCAAACATCACCCTGAATGTAAATGGACTGAATTCACCAATAAAGAGGCACAAGGTAGCAGACTAGATTATAAAACAAAATCAAACCATATGCTGCCTACAGGAGACACACCTCAGCCACAGAGACAAACATAGACTCAGGGTAAAAGGATGGAAAACAATACTCTAGGCAAATGGAAGTCAGAGAAAAACAGGAGTGGCCATACTGATTTCTGATGAAATAAAAATCAGAATAAAAAAAAATAGTAAGACATAAAGATGGACATTTTATTTTGATAAAAGGGATAATACACCAAGAAAACATGACACTCATCAATATATTTGCCCCCAATCAGGAAGCACCAAAATTTATAAAGCAACTACTAAGAGCTCTAAAAGGAGAATTTGACAAAAATACAATTGTAGCAGGAGATCTAATCACCCCCCTGACAATATTAGACAGATGATCCAAGCAGAAAATAAGTAAGAAAATTGCAGCTCTATATGCTACATTACAGGAAATGGACATAATTGACATTTGTAGGACATTTCATCCTGCAACACAGGGCTATACATTCTACCCTAGTGTACATGGAACATTTTCAAGGATAGACCATATGCTAGGACTTAAATCCAACCTCACCAAATTTAAGGGCATCCAAATCATACCAAGTGTATTCTCAGACCACAAAGTGTTGAAACTAGAGATCAATTGCAAAAGATCAAGTGCAGAGAGAACCACATATAAGGGGAGATTGAGCAACATGCTATTAAATAGTGACTAGATTAAAGAAAAAAATAAAACAAGAGATTAAAAAATTTGTAGAAGTGAATGACAATGAAAACACGATGTACCAAAATTTCTTGAACACAGCGAAAGCAGTATTAAGAGGGACATTTATATAATTACAGGCCTATCTCAATAAATAAGAAAAACTACAAGGAAACACCTTCACATCTCATCTTATGGAACTAGAAAAAGAAGAACAGAGGTCCCCCAAAGCCAGCAGAACTAAAGAATTAATAGAAATTAAAGCAGAACTTAAAATTCAGAACAGAAAAACAATAGATAAAATTAACGCCACAAAGAGCTGGTTCTTTGAAAAGATCAATAAAATTGACAAACCACTGGCTAGGCTCACCAAAGAACAAAGAGAAAAATCTCATATTTCCAGAATACGGGATGATACGTGAAAGATTACAACTGATACTTCAGAAATACAAACAATTATAAGAGATTACTATGGAAGACTCTATGCCACCAACCATAACAATCTAGAGGAAATGGACAAATTTCTAGAAACATATAGTTTACCGAAACTGAACCAAGAAGATTTGCATAACCTAAATAGACCAATCAACAGTACAGAACTTGAAAAACTATCCAAACCTGCCCAAAGGCAAAATGCCTGGACGAGATGGTTATACCAATGAGTTTTACCAGTCATTCAAAGAACTAATGTCCATCCTCCTCAAACTACTCCAGGAAATTCAAGAGGAGACAATACTACTCAACTCATTCTATTAAGCTAATATATTCCTAATACCAAACCCTTGCAAAGACAATATCAAAAAGGAAAACTATAGGCCATCTCCCTGATAAAGATTGATGCAAAAATCTTAAATAAAATTTAAGCTAACAGAATACAAAAATGCATTAAAAAGATTATTCATGAGAAAAAACATGGCAGCATGAGAGGAGAACCCTGATACCTACCTGGGAAGGGACTTATGAACAAAGGGGAATCCACAGGGAAAACCCTGAGAAGCACCCTTAACTGAGAGAACCACACAACGCAGAACAACACCCAAAGGTTAGAGGAAAAAGGGGAGAGCGGGAGAGAAAAGGAGAAGGAGCAGTTCAGGGACAGGGATGTGGAGCATGGGCTGGGGCTGGCAAAAACAAAGGGGGATTGGGGGACTGTGGCCAAAGTGGAGCTAGATTGAGGGCAGGCTAGAAGCATAGACCTATAGAAAGTGGAAGCCACACAAGACTGTAGACAACTTAACATCTGAACACAAGGGGTGGCACACAGTGCCCTAATTAGATTATGGAGCCTGAGGTGGAACTGGAACTGTGAAGCAGGGTGGCTGCATTTCCCAGACAGGCAGGGGGAGACCAGGGCACCAGCCCACAGCAGTTCAGCACCCCAGATTTACAGAGGAGACACAGCTCCTAGAGTTGTCTGTGAGGGAGCACCTTTTGAAGATAGGGCTCTTGGAGTGAGGGCAGTGGCTCAAGTTGGCATGGAGGCAGCACGCTTGCCAGCATTAGACATGCTTAGAGTGAATGCAGTGGTGTTTGAATCCCTGCAGAGCCACCGACAGAGCTGTGATTCAAGACTCTGCCAAGCCCCGCCTGCCCACACCACTGCTGAACTGCCTCCTGGAGGGCCCAACTCACAGACGCAATTAAAAAAGCAGCCGAGAAGATGGGTGAAAGATCGGAGCAACGTTTCCCCGCCCGCACTCAACCACCAGCCCCCCTGCTGACAGAGGAATATCCTATTGTGTCTCAGGTTGCCCTAGCTCCTACTCACATGTTCCCAGCCCCCAGTTCACATCTTCACTACCATGCCTTCTAACAGCTAAGACAGCAACTTGAAGACCAACCCCAGGACAAAAAAACTGACTGCTTCCCCCAACCTTCTTCCAAAAACGCCTCCTCCCACAACTGAGCCCATAAAAAAGAATTAAGAAAAGCCCATCTGATAGGCAAACCCCTAGAGGGAAAAACATACTCATGCCTAAAGCAAAAAGATCCGCATCAAACACAATGCACACCTCGGAATTCAAAGCCCCTCCAGAACATCAGGAATGTGCTTTTTTTTCTTTTTTTTTTTTAAGATTTATATTTATTGTTTTTGAACAAGAGAGAGAAAGAGAGTGATACAGAGACAGAGAGAAGGGAGAGGGCCCAGAACAGTCTCCATAATTGAACATCATTGGTTTTTCCACATAATTTCATTACACAGGTGGGCAAAGGGCAGCACAGGGAAGGAACTGGGCCGAGGTCTCACCCTGGTAAGAGCTGAATGAGAGACACTCCCGAGTTCAGCATATGAGTCCGCATGGTCCAGGCTGATATTCAATCCTCGGTCCCCGGGGCAGCAAAGTGAGCACTTAACCCACTGAGCCATCCCGGCTTTGATCAGGGGCATTCTTTAGAAAAGGAGCTTGCACACTTGAAATCAAATCTAAGTGAAACAGAATTCAGGGCTGCAATAATCAAGACACTCAGAGAGCTCAGTAGATGTTGGCAAAGTACCCAGAAACAGTTAAATGACCTCAACAAAAATTTTCTGAGCAAAATGAGTATTTTACCAATAAAGTTGAGAAGTTAGAGCAGAACCAAAAGGAACTCCTTGAAATGAAAGGCATCATGGGAGAACTAAAAAAGAATTGGCCAGCATAGGAAACAGGGCTTACCACCTAGAGGAAAGAATTAGTGAGATCAAAGATAGAAACATGGAAATGTCACAGAGGGAAGAAGAAAGGGAAAAGAGAATCAAGAGAAATAAAAGAGCCCTACAAGAACTCTCTGACTCCATCAGGAAGAACAATATTAGAATAATAGGGGTACCAGAAGGAAGCGAGATGAAATCTTCTCAGAGCCTACTAAAACAAATAGTGGATGAGAATTTTCCTAACCTATGGAAAGACCTCAAACCCCTAATTCAAGAGGAAAACAAGAGCCCTAACTACCTAGACCCAAGCAGATCTTCTCCAAGGCACATTGTTCTGAGGATGACAAAACCCAAAGACAAAGGAAAAATGCCAAAGCTGTCAGGGTAAAATAAAATATAACTTTCAAAAAAAACTTATCAGGCTGTCACCAGATTTATCAGCACAAATTCATCAAGCCAGGAGGAAATGGAGCCCAATCTTTAAAATATTAAAAGAGGGAAATTTTCAGCCAAGAATTAACTATCCAGCACAATTAACCTGTAAATACAAAGAAGGAGTTAAGGCCTTTTTAGATATACAGAAGCTGAGGGAATTCTACACCTCAAAACTAGCACTCCAAGAAATACTGAAGGAGGCTGTTTGGCCTGAATCAAGAAATCAAAATAAATGGAGAAATGTTGGGACAACAAAAAAAATAAAAAGGAAAGAAGAAATGGATACAGGATATCCTCATATATCAATCATCACCCTGAATGTAAATGGACTGAATTCACCAATAAAGAGGCAAAGGGTAGCAGACTGGATTAAAAAACAAAATCCAACCATATGCTGCCTACAAGAGACATACCTCAGCCACAGAGACAAACATAGACTCAGGGTAAAAGGATGGAAAATAATACTTCAGGCAAATGGCAGTCAGAGAAAAGCAGGAGTGGCCATACTGATTTCTGATGAAATAGACATCAGGATAAAAAAACAATAAGACATAAAGATGGAAATTACATTTTGATAAAAGGGACAATACACCAAGAAAACATGACACTCATCAATATATATGCTCCCAATCAGGAAGCACCAAAATTTATAAAGCAACTACTCACAGATTAAATAGGAGAATTTGACAAAAATACAATTATAGCAGAAGATCTAAACACCCCCCTGACAACATTGGACAGATCATCCAAGCAGAAAATAAATAAGGAAATTGCAGCTCTATATGCTACATTATAGGAAATAGACATAATTAACCTTTGTAGGACATTCCATCCTGCAACACAGGGCTGTACATTCTACCCTAGTGCACATGGAATGTTTTCAAGGATAGTCCATATCCTGGGACATAAATCCAACCTCATCAAATTTAATGGCATCCAAATCATACCAAGTGTATTCTCAGACCACAAAGCGTTGAAACTTGAGATCAATTGCAAAAGATCAAGTGCAGAGAGAACCACATATAAGGGGAGATTGAGCAACATGCTATTAAAAAGTGACTAGATTAAAGAAAAAGATAAAACAAGGGATTAAAAAATTTGTAGAAGCGAATGACAATGAAAACACGATGTGGAGGAGCAAGAGGGCGGCATGAGAGGAGAACCCAGACATCTACCTGGGAAGGGACTTACGAACAAAAAGGAACCCACAGGGGAAACCCTGAGAAGCACCCTCAACTGAGAGAACCACACAACGTAGAACAACACACAAAGGTTAGAGGAAAAAGGGGAGAGCGGGAGAGGGAGGGAGAAGGAGCAGTTTGGGGACAGGAACGGAGCGCGGAGCTCGGCCCGGGGCTGGCAAAAACAAAGGGGGATTGGGGGACTACAGCCAAAGTGGAGCTAGACCCAGGGCGGGCTGGAAGCCGAGACCTAGGGAGCGTGGACGCCCCACAGGAATGTGGACAATTTCACATCCCAACTCAAGGGGCGACACGCGGTACCCTAATTAGATCACAGAGCCTAAAGTGGAACAGGGACTGTGGAGCAGGGCGGCGGCACTTCCCGGCGGGCGGGGTGAGAGCAGGGCACCGGCCCACAGCAGCTCGGCACCCCTGATTCACAGAGGAGACACAGCTGAGCTCCAAAGGTTGTCTGTGAGGGAGCACCTTTTGAAGACAGGGCTCTTGGAGTGAGGGCAGCGGCTCAGTGGACACTGAGGGAGCACACTGAGCAACAATAGACGTGCTTAGAGTGCATCCCGGTCCTGCAGAGCAGCCGCAGCCGAGCCTCTGCCAAGCCCCACCTGCCAGCACCACAGCTAAGTGGCGCCCCGGCAGGCAGGCCCACAGAGGGCAGGCAGGCCCACAGAGACAGTGAAAAAGCAGCCTGACCAGAGGGGAAGAAAAGCCCCGAGCTGCTCGCTCGGCCCCCACTACTGCTGAGCTGCAAGCAGAAAGGCTCACAGAGGCATTGAAAAGGCGGCCAGAGCAGCTCGCCCGGCCTCTGCTCTGAACCACCAGCCTCCCTGCAAACAGAGGAATCTGCTATTGTGTCTCAGGCCCGCCCTAGCTCCTACTCACACGCCCCCACCCCCGGAACCACACCTTCACTACCCTGCCTTCTA
>PVKE010037295.1:0-15975 GCA_004027555.1 Craseonycteris thonglongyai | reverse complement strand
AGAAAAACCTCTTATCATCCCAGTCAGTCACAAACAAGCGTTTTCTGCAAGTTCTTCATGTAATTTTCTTTCCAGATGATGCCATCATTGTTAATGTTCTCTTTTGGATTTCTTGTTTCTCGGTCAAGTTCATGGCATTGCCATTTGTGAAGAGACCTTCCATTTATCGTATCAATGTATGGTATATTATGGTATGTTCCAAAAATGTCATTCATTAAAAATTTAATTAAAAAAAGAACTGGTGTTGCCTCAGAAGTTGGGGGTAGTCTTATACAGCGAATATAGGCCTAAACCTATATTTTAACTGTAAAATTAGGGGGTCGTCTTATACGCCGGAAAATACGGTATTAGATATAAAGTTATATCAGTTCAAAAACCAAATTTTTTGAATTTTATAAGAATAGGCAAAGACAGTGAAAATTAGATAAATCTATTACTGAAGAATTTATAGTGAGTAGTTTTATTTCTGTTATAAAATATTAACAACCAGAACAAAAATACAAGATTAAATTAAATAAATATATTAAACATAGTGCTTAATATTGTAAAATGTTATATGCTCTGAAGTTTCAAAGAGTAAACTCACAGAAGTCTGGAGGTTTCACACATCAAACAGACTTCCAGCCATATGTAATAGCCTTATCAGCATTTCTGAATTTCCAAAATTAATTTTCAAAATGTAAATTGATCTTGCCACATGGATAAAAGTTTCAGAATCACATAAATTAAAATTAAAGCTACTTTACAAAAAATGAACTTATTGTTTTGAAAAAAATAAAATTTTTGGCTGTCATGAGCCATCTAAGATTTTAAAGCATACTTTAAAATTCAGTGGCATTTAAGAGTTTTTATTTTTTGCCTACCAGTTTGGTGAACGGTTGAATACTTAATATGATTAGTTTTAAAAACTAATGATTGTAAAACAATTACTAATATTTAATACATACTTACTCTGAGCCTGAAAATCTTCTGAACTACACATATTAAATAGTTTAATCCTTACAATAACTGAGAGTTATTACTCTTTGTGTGTATATTAAATGATGAGGAAACAGGCATGGAAGGTTATTTTGGGACCAAGACTATTTTGGTCCAGTTTACTATGCCATTCCCAACCTCTGTTCTTTATAATTCTAAAAAATTAATGTGCTACAAAGGCCTTGTATCTTTCCTAAACCATGCAGGGAGGATTGGATTATGTTTATGATACAATTGTTTTTATGAAGGTAAAGAGTACTTTTTTTAAATTCTGTTATATAAGTAACTCAAGATGGAGAAAAAGATCTATGCTTTTATCAATGTGCAATTACAGATGACAGTGATAAGTAAAATAGAGATAGCAAAAACAAAAACCCTGGCTATACATGAGTATAGTGGAAAGAAAGAGCTATTATATGTAAGATTAATACTGGTTTTAGGTTTTTACTGACAATATAATTTGGGCAAGTCTCTTAGTGAACATCTTAAGTACCATAATAATTTTTGGATTACTTTACATATGAAATAAGATAGAGATGGTATTGGTTTAAACACATAATCATATTGAAATGCATGGAAATGCAGTGGGCTTTTCAAAATTATGCCAAATTATACCTTTCCTAGGTTTGTTTTAAATACATGCCAACCACACTAAAATATGGCTGTTCTAGTGGAGTTCAGAGTTGGAACCTTCATCTTACCTTCATTTGGTTGACAGACACCATGCTAGGTGAGGATCCCTATTGGAGCAATATTTCCCATAGAACATGCTTTCTAATTCAGTCTTTTTGAGAAGCTGTGTTCTCTTGTGTCATCATACTTTTTATACTTTTGTTTTTTGGCCTAAAATAAATGCCCTCTTATTTTTTCTTTCCACCCTTTATGTTTAGATAACCTCTGTTAATTCTTAAGATTTTGTTCTGTATGCCAACATTTAGTTCTGAAGATAGCTTGGAGCTCTCCTGCTCTCTACTCCCACACCTCCATCCTTTCCATGCATATGCATCATACCATTTCACCCCCAAGATATTGTTTTACCATCTTCTCTACTCTTTTATCTGAAAAAGGAGCATTCTTTATTTGACTTTGTACTCACAAAGCCAAGAATAGTTTCTGTCACATAGTAGGTGTTAAGTCATTTTTGAAGAAGGAAGGAAGGTGCCAAGAGAACACCAAAAGAGAGGAAGAATGTTCCATAAGGCGGGGAGATGAGTACATTTCAACTCCATAGGATGTAATTCTGTTTTGATGTCATTAGCTCATCTTGATTATCTCAATTCTTTGTGCAAAACGTATTTTTAAAAACAATTAAGTGAAATTCTCCTGTGAGTAGGAGATGGTATTATTAAATTCTGAAATATTTCATGAGCTTCAAATGAACAGATATTCAGCAACTCAGTTCCTGTGGAAGAACATTTTTTAAAATTTTCATCCTTTATCACAGAGAAAATAATAATGTGGGGGACAGATGGACACTTTTACTACATGTGTATAGCTCACCTCGGTATAGATTTGTCCTTATTTAAAGGCTTTCTGCTTTTGAAAAGTTCCTATTAGTTGGATAAGAAAGCACCCGAGAGTTCTTCCTCAAGCATTTTCCCTTATAGGGAGAAATCCATCTCAGAATCAGACGGCCTAATCTTAGAGAAAGCCATTACGATGGCTTTCCACTCAGGCATCAGACCTGTAATGGAGAAAGTCTTCTATCTTAGTTGGCTTCAGTAGGATTTTTTCTTTTTTATTCTTATTTTTATTTTATCCTTGGGAAAAATTACTATCAACATCTACTTTGTGATTATTAATTTGTATTGTGCCAATATATACTTTCGGTATTCTAGATTTTGATTTATAAACATTTAGTTGTCCTTTGACATGAGGCTATTAGACACTTATTGCAAAATGTAATATTCTAATGTATGATATGTAGTAATATACTTGTGACTTTATTGTGTAATTTAAGTAGAAAATTCTGTATTCTGAAATACTGAATTACCTAGTCGAAGAAAGTGTTGAGTTATGAAAAGCAAGTATTTGAGAATTAACTTTTAGACTGTATAAATGTGGGGGCATAATAACAAGAGAGTGTTGTTATCTAAAATCAAACTATTTGCCCCAAATTAAGTTATGAGACCTATGTCATTTCTAAAGGAGATAACCAAGTTTTTAAAGCTCAAAAACGAGGTTATATATGTGTATAATCTGGGTGGTATTACACTGGTCAGTGCTCATAGAATCTCAGATTAGGAAAGATGAGGAAAAAAGAGTAATTCTACTATTAGGATGATTAGAATAGATGCTGACCTCGGTGGGAGAGAGAATAACATTGACCTGTTTTGAGAGAGCTATACTATTTAATAGAACCACAATGAAATAGCATCATTGAGATTCTGCTGCTTATACCTGACTCCTTATGCCACCATATCAAGTTATACTGAAAATGCAATTCAATTTTATTTTGTTGCCAGAATGAGGATATTCCTGTAAGTAATTTTGCCTCAAGGCTTTAAATCATGTTCACTTAAAATAATCCTTAAACCGAGCTATCTTAACAAATACAATACAATGCTTATTGTTTATTTTTATAACTCTTTAACAATCTCACAATAAATTGACTGCTGTGCATTTAAGATATTACTCCTCAAGAAAACAGTATTCTGCAGTCTCACATTGTTTAATGATGTTAGAACAGGAAACATCACACACACAAATATATTCTATATAGAAAATCATTTGTCGTTTGTAAGTTAGTTTTTTTAAGTCATCCAAGGCTACAGAATGAGTAGATATTGCTATAGTCTGTGAACATTGTTGTCAGCTTAATGATGACACTTCCTCCATTCATTGCTCCCATGGTTTCTGCAGATAACAAAAATCTATAATGAATTTTATATCATTACTTGGCTAGTACATTAGGAAATATAGCAGAGGATTTGAGAGATTAAAGGAGAAAATACCCACTCTGTGTATCATAACTTATGAGTTTATTGGTACATTCCATTGGATGAACTCTTAAATCTGACAGTTTAATTTCAATTTACCATTTCACTGACTTTTGTCTGGTATCTTCTTCCCAAAATGAATTTCAGTTCAATTCAGTTTGACTACAATACACAGAAGATTCTTCTGACAACATAATTACTCCGGGCTATTTCATAAGGTATTTTTAGTTTATAACCCAGAGAAACAAAAGAAACTCTTAACAAATACAAATGGGTAGCTGCAGTGTGCTTTACAAATCTCTTTATGTTTTTCTTCTATCTTTTCTTTTCTTCCCTTGTGATACAGATTAATAACAGATGTAACTCAGGCTGCCACCTGTTCCTTGTTTATTTGAGATTAGTTCTTTCTTATTATCTCATGTACTTTACTACTCATAATTATGGAAAGCTTATTTTCAAATCAGATTATTTGTGAAATAATGATAATTTATAAAGAATGAAAATAATGCTTGGTGTATTTGCTCTTATAAACAGGACCTACTTAAAGAAATGTATAGTCAGAATATAATTAGTTGCTATTTTAAGATTCCATGAAAATATATATTGACTTTTTTATGTGGACATGATTGGCATTGGATAGGCATTTGGAGTTGGAGGTAAGAGTTTCCTGAGGATTCATCCACACTTAATTTCCATGTTCATATTGCCTATACTAAGTGGGAGATGCATTTATGTGGTACCAGAATGAGGTTAGGTGTTTAAAACATCTTTGCGGATGATAGTGAAGTTAAATTAACTGAGTGCTTATGTTTTGATTAATCAACAAATTAACTTTTGTTACATAAGAATTTTACTACATCTTTGGTTAGGTCTGAGGTACAGATGGTCAAAGATAGACAATAGGGGAGGCCTACACAGGTGAAGCCTACGTGCCCTATGTCTTCATACATTCACGACTAAGAGTTGTTCTAAACCATGGACATAATTGGAAGAGCATCTAGTATCAAATAAAAATTAAACTAACTTGGATATAAATTTGAATAAAACTCATAAGAAGTAGGAAGAGGACCTATTTAATTAAGTTAAAGGGCTTAGGTTTTGAAGGCACCTGGACCTGGATTAAAATATCCTCTCAGTTGCTTCAAAGCTATTCATTCTTTTTATCACTCTGTTTTCTGGGGCTCAGTTTTTTCATCTGTAAAATAGAGATCAAAATGCTTACCTTGCAGGATTATTGATAGGGTTAGAAATAATGTTTATAAGACAGCATAAAGTATCTGGCATACAATCAGTGTTAATGGACAATCCTTATAAGTGTGCTAAAAATGCTTTAGTAAATTTACCACTTTCAAAATTTTGTTTGTGAGTTGATGTAAAATGTTATTAGAATTTTTGCAGAAATAATTTATATTCTCTTCATTTTCTGATTTTAGAATACTTAAGTTTGGCTCCTCTAAATGTAGGAATTCCAATTTAAATCTTATGTTACTGTCAATATATGTTCAACTGATAAATGAAGTGATAGAGGGATACCCCAATATATCATAAATTTACTGTACAAACTTACCATATGAAAAGAATAAGGAGAAGAAAACTAGGCATGTCAAATATTAAAATTTTTACCCTTAGTTGATTAAGGGATTGTTTAAAGAAAAGTCATAAAAGTACTTAAAATGTATCTATTAATTTGTCTATATGAGCAAAATGATGTTATAATACAATATTTTTCTGTTCAGTAATATGCTGTTATGCAATATTTTTTCTTTATTTAAGTTCTAGTTTTACATGGTCCATCACATACCTTATATATTTTGGTAAATTAAAAAAGTATTGCTTTTTATTATTTGCACATTCAGAAAACAAAATGTCAGCATTAGTGTTAGGAAATCATTAGTTTCTATGAAGTGTGATCTATACAAGAGGGTTTTTCATTTGTTAGGCTATTTCATTTATTCAGAGGTGATCTATGGAAAGGAAATGTGGCACCACTTCTTTGGTCATTTTATCATTTTCACTTTGACAGTTCTCTTTGTCTTAATATTCTTAATCACAGCATTCATTTTAAGGAATTACCTTCATGGCTATTATTTTTACCCATATATTCATTCATACCTTCTTATTGCAATGCATGTGTGTGTATATAAAATTTATATTTTAAGTCAACATGCTTTACTAGATCTTTTCTCTAATGTTATTCTGCTGGTGGATATCTAGAGATAGAAGCTTGGAAAATACACTTGGTAGATTAGGCTATGGCTGGACAAAGTAAAGGTTCTGTACAAATTTACCTATAGTCATGGTGAGATATGACTAATACAATGGAGGAATTAGAAAAGGGTATTGAGCTATAGACAGAGCAATAGCATTGTCAAGCAAATTTTTTTTTTAATTTATTTTATTGTTTTTATTTATCTATCTATTTTTGACAGAGAGAGAGAGAGAGATACAGAGACAGAGACAGAGAGAGAACTGAACTGGGGGAGCTCCCAGTTCAGCATATGGTTCCGCACGGGCCGGGGCTGGGATTCGATCCTCGGTCCCTGGTGCTGCAAAGTGAGCGCTTAACCCACTGAGCCATCCCGGCTTCCCCCAAGCAAATTTTAATGTGAGAAAAGATGGGACATTATCAATGGTCCTCACTGTCCATGCTGACATCCAGAGTTTCTTGGAAATAAAGTTAATAGAGAGGTAAAATCAAATAAAGATTTGGGTTAGGTTTTCAGCAGAAACACAGGAGACTGGCTCTTGGATTTTTTTAGCATCAGTCTATTAGCATAGTTGATCCTTGAACAACATAGTTTTGAGCTGCATGGAGTCCACTGCATATTAATATATGCAGTTTTTTCCATAAATACTGTAAACATATTTTTCTTATGATTTTTCTTAACATTTTGTTTTCTCTAACTTTATGGTAAGAATACAATACACACACACACACACACACAAAGTATGTGTTAATCAATTATTTATGTTATTGATAAGGCATAGTCAATAGTAAGCTATCAGCAGTTAAATTTGGGGGGAGTAATTTGGGGGGAGTAAAAAGTTACACTTAGATTATCAGCTATGTTAGTGGTTGGTACCCCTAACCTTTGTGTTGTTCAAGGGTCAGCTGTAATTAAAGAAAGATGATATTGCATACCATATTGAATTGATGGATGTAGGAGAAGAAGAACAATTCTAAAATCTGAATCATGTAAGTAAATATTAGTTACATGGTTATAGAGATGTTTCTGAAATTTTTTATTGTGTCTTTAAGAAAATTAGAATTTCAGAATATCTTAAATGGCATAGGTGAACATTTTGCTACATTTAAAGGAAAGTAATTATGAACATGTTTATTTTGAACCAGAGTGTTTTACGTGGGTGTTTTGTCTTAGCGACATTTTAAAGCAGCTTCATCAAAACAACTATAAAATTGTGAAAGTGTTCTTTGCTTTTTTTTAATTAGAAAGTAATCTCTTTACATTTCATACCTGCACTTTGTCCCCATCTCTGAATCTTAATTAGACTCAAAGAAAGGCTAAGTGTTATGGTTAAGATGATATGCTCATAGACTTATCATTGAGAAATAACACAGAAGGAAGTTAAAACAATTTGTCAAACCAAAGGACCATAATTATAAGGTCAAATTGGCCTTAGCAAAATGCACACTGGTTATTCATGGGCAATTTAACAATTTAATCCTGCCCAGTATTACTGGTCATTTTGGTTTTCTGCTGGTTGCTTGAGGATTGTTCTGAATCCCCTCAGGGTGGATTAGACTATAGCATGTTCAGCTAGATACTGTCCAGCTAAGTAGCTTTACTTTTTTTAAAAGATTTATTTTATTGTTTGAGAGAAGATTTGAGAGAGAGAGAGAGAGAGAGAGAGAGAGAGAGAGAGAGAGAGAGAGCGCGCTCAGAGAAGTCTCCATAGTTGTACATCGTTAGTTGTTTTTTAATGTAGTTTCATTCCACACAGGTAGATGTGGGGCTGCACTGGGTGGAACCCAACTGGGGGCCTCCCCCATGGGAGGATCTCACCTTCACTGCCATCCTGGTGGTTACCAGTTCCGTGCTGCAGTTCAGCATATGGGTTTGCACGGGCCAGGACCGACCTCAAGGTTGCAAGGCAAGTGCTCAAACTGTTGAGTTATCCTGGCATCCCCAGAGCTTTTCTTTATTGTGTTAACCTAGTTTTGAGATCTGTTAGATGCTGTCTTGGTAGAAAAAAAGCCATTTCGTAACCCCTAGGCCATTTGGTAATCCTCTCAGATTGAGCCTGAATTTCATTAAGTCCAAAGATTCTGAGCAAGACAGTATTCTATTGGATTAGTAAGAGCCTTATATGATACATTTTATCATATTTGTGCAAAGTAGAATATTAAAATTAGGAGGGTACTTAGGGGTCTTCCAGTTCAATTTTCTTTCTAACCTGAGAACCTCCTTTATAGTATCTCATCTTTAATTACTCATTTCCTGCACTTCTTGCCTGAGAATCACAATTTCATGAAGATGCCTATTCCATATTTCAATGGACTTGTCTGTTGCTGATAGTAAACGATAACTGCTTGTTTAATCCTTCAAAATTTCAAGCTTTTTTTTAATCTCATCTGGGCTTTTCTGGGTACTGTTGGGTATGAGCTATCAGTCTGAAGGAGTAGGAAAAATTTAAATTAGGGGTAGGTCATAGGTGTAGGGCTGAGGCTGAGGCAGACCGGCATCTTATAACTAACTAAGATGGGAGTCCAATAAGAATTTGAGGTATATGGGAATAACAGAAATGGCAAATGCAGTGGACACATATTTCACTTTTACCATTCTTCAAGTTAGGGTAGTTGCAATGCACTTCCAGGTACATTTTTTATTACAATTAACTTTATCACCCTCATTTGATCTTCTTTTAAAATATGTGTCTCCATTTGCTATTAATATTAAGATGATCTGCACTGGCAGTGTCTTCCATTGTTCATATACATTATGTCATGCAGAATGCATTTATCCATGTATTGATCCCAACTCACCTCTTTTTAACATCTATTCATGGGTACTAATTCTTAGGATAGACATAAAAATTTGCAATTAGTATTAAAGAAAAAATATTCATGCCATTTGTGAGCTGAACATGATAACCACTACACTATGAAAAACATTCATAACACTTGTTAAAGCATTAATGCAGGCTTTATTCAGGAAGACTGTCACCATAGGTATAAGGACTACTGAAATGAAGTTTTGCAATAGAGTTGGGGAGATGGGGCTCAATAACTAATATAACAAATAACAATGGGGATAAGTAGCCAAAGAAGTAAGGTGTAGATCATTTGATGGAAAATGACTAAGAGGAAACATCAGGACTAGCGGTGATTCTGGCTGACCCGATCTAACAGATATCTTGCTGAAAGCAGGCCAGAGTGATCAGAAATTACCTGTGTGATGATGGAAGATGAGGACTTTGGTCAGGAACCAAAGGTCATCAAATACTGAGGGTAGGAAATTTTGACAAAGTGATTTAACAAGATTTTTGCTAAATTTTGGTAGCGAAAAGATATTGCTACGTTGCAAACACTTCAACTGCCAGTTGAAATAAAATGTTGCTAATTTTGTTGACTACTGTATTATTTGGATTCATTATTCATTGCTGCTTTTTTGTTTTTTTCTAAGCTCAACTGTGTCAACCACAACAGCATTATAAATTCACAGTCTGAGAGATGGGAGTACTGCTCAAACATTAAAAAGGGAATGTCTGCTGCTGAAGTTAATGGAGAAGTCAGATTTAATGAATCTTTTGCAGTTCTTTGGAGAACTGTGATAGATTTCACTAAAGAAGTTATTTATAGACTAGCCTTTCCCTTAGTTGAAGCTCAGATGCAAAATTTGAGGATGAATCTACTTCTGTTAACCACTGTCTTGTTCATGGATTTCTCTTAAAGATTATAGGATAATCTTGAGGTGTAATTAGAATTTTGATAAAAGTGTTGGAGAGAAATCAAATCAGTGGTCACTGTGTGTGTGTGTTACATTTCTTTTGGGATTTTGATGTATGCTAATATAAAATGGACGACTTTATTCTTATTAATTTGTTACATATATGGCTACTTAGGTATAATAAATAAAATTACTTTTTAAAAATAGCCAGCGAGTGTTGTATCTTACTCATAATTAAGAAATAGTCATTTGTTGGAAAATTTTCCCAAATTATTATAATTTTTTAAATCACCATTTTATTTTTATTTTTTTAATTAAAAATTTGTTTTTAGATTTATTTCATTGTTTGATAGAAGGTGAGAGAGAGAGAGAAGGGAGGAGGGCCCAGAGCAATTTCCATGGTTGTACGTCATTGGCTGTGACATGGTTTCGTTCTATACAGGGACTATGTGGGGCAGGAACCGAACAGGGGGCCTACCGCATGGGAGGTGAGAACCTTCGCCACTGAGTCATTTTGGCAGTTACCAGTTATGCTGCAGTTCAGCATATGGGTTTGTATGGGCCAGGGCCGGGATTCAAACCCCAGATGTTGTGATTGTGAGGCAAGTGCTCAACTGCTGAGCTATCCCGGCATCCCACCAAATATTATAAATTTTTGATACAGTTGCTCAGAGTCATCCTCCACAGTTACTAAATTGTAGTAGCAAAAAAGGCAATGAAATCATATCATGATACTAACTCTAATCTAAGTCAAGAGCGCTTTTTGAAGCAATATTTTACCTTCTTTTTGAAAATAAAGCTAACATTAACCCATCTTCAGTTTTCTACCATTTCTTTATGATTGTTCAAAGATATTTACATAGTAACACCTGGGAATCTATTAGTATCTTGGAACATCATTCATTTTTATCTATACTTGAACTTACGGATTTATTACTTCTTAGTAACAGAAAAAAAAATGGGGGGGGGGACATATTTTACTAAAATATTCCTGTGGTTACATTTTTTATATTTGATGTGAAATTAGATGTTTAATCAATAAGAACCGAATATATTTCTTATCCTTTGGTCATGGACTAGTCCATTATTCTCCATTGCAATATCTAACCAGGAAATAGGGCAGAAAAGTCTAACAGTCAGACATGTATATCCCAGAATATGAAGTGACTCCAAAATTTAGGCCAGTGAAATAGATAGTAATGGATTATTATAGAATGCTACTACATACTAGCATTTTACTTAAGAATAGGGATAATGAGCTGCCATTCTATAAATTATTAAGATCTGTATGCTTAAGATGATATAATTTTGTTTTCTGTGCATAGCTTTCAAAAATAGTATGATCGCTCTTCTCTTTTTCTAACAAATGGAAAATCCATACAGATGAAAATTAGCTGCAGCTATGATTTTGTGAATGGTTTCCTAGAAACAACATTGAAGGAAACTTCAGTTCACAAATGAATTTTATTCTGTTCTTTTAAGGACATACAGATGGGAGGTTTGTGAATTTTTACTGTTGCTACCAAAATACATCAAATATATTTTTTGAAGATGGTGATCACAAATGATAGTCACATTTTTCTCAAGTTTAAGGAAACATTTAAATATGTACCATCCTTATGGAATGGACAAATACACATGTTTTAACAATGGAAGGTTTCGTCATTGTCTATTAAAATGAAAAACTCATCCATTACAATATTTACCTATTTAAAAAAAAATAAAGAGCCATTGATTTTGTTTTGTTTTGTTTATTTATACAAACAAGGAAGTCCCATATCGTCTTGTAATGCAGGGTATTTGTTACTTATTTCTGTTGTTAAATCTAGGCTAATAAATTCATTTATGTTCGCAGTCTGACTATTAAGTTAGTGAATTTGCCACCATGAAATTATGTTGGCAGAAGTGTGCGAACAACTCAGTAAGGTTTCATAACCTTGGTATATTGGTGTCTCACAACTGGGTTCCTGTCGACAGGTGGCATTGTCTTTCTGAGTGGTGTACATAATTGTCATTGCGTGTATCTGTGTGCCAAGAGTGGAAGTGAAATCAGGGACATGTTAGCCCAAGTTGAGGGGGATAATGCCATGAAGAGAATGGCAGTGTGCAAATGGATTAAACATTTTTCTGAGGGGAAAGAAAATGTCACTGATGAAGAGAGGTCAGGGCAGACAGTAATGAGTAAAACTGTGAAAACATTGCAAGAATTTGTCAAATTTTTCTTCAAAATTGTTAGCTGACTGTGAGAAGCATAACAAACCAAGTAAACATCAATAGAGAAAGAATTAGGAAAATCTTCACTGAAAATCTTGTAATGAGATAAGTGTGTGCAAGAATAGGTTGGAAGGAGCTGACCAGTGAACAAAAACAAAGGAGAGTTGAAGTTTGCCAAGACCTTTTGGAGAGGCAAGACGATGTTTTGGGCCATGTTATCACTCTCAATGAAACATGGGTGTACCAGATAATCAGAAACAAAGCATAAAATTGCACAATAGAAGTCAGCCAATTCTCCTCTTCTACAAAACTTCTGTCAGTCCAAATCCATAGTCAAAATGATGTTGAGATAGATATATATCAGAGATTGTTCATTATGAATTTGTACCAACTGGATAAATAGTTAACCAATTTGACTATTTGGAAGTGCTGAAAATGCTGCATGAAAAACTTAGACGAAAATGACCTGAACTTTTTACCAACAGTTTCTGGCTCTTGCATCGCAACAATGTACCAGCTCACAGGGCATTGTCTGTGAGGGAATTTTTAGCTAGTAAACAAATAACTGTATTGGAACACCCTCTATACTCACCCAATCTTGCCCTCAATGACTCTTCTTTTTCCAAAGATAAAGGAAATATTGAAAGGAAGACATTTTGATGACATTTAGGATGTCAAGTATAATACTGTGATGGCTCTAATGGCCATTCTAGAAAAAGAGTTCCAAAATTGCTTTGAAGGGTAGACTAGGCAGTAGCATTGCTGCATAGCTCCCCAAGGGGAGTACTTCAAAGGTGACCTTAGTGATATTAAGCAATGAGGTATGGAGCACTTTTTCTAGGACAAGTTTGCGAACTTAATTGTCACACCTTATGAAGTATATTATTTGAGTTATTACTCTGTGGGATATTGGTCCTTAGTAGTCTTGTTAAATTCATGATTTTTGAATGTTGGTGAAAAGAGGTGATGGTAGATGCTTATGATATTGTATTACTTGAACCTGTCATATTCAAATAAGCCTTTCTTTTTCTTTGATGAAATTTTTATTTCAACTGAACAAGGTAATACAGATGATGTATTAGGTCAGACATGTATTTAGGAATTTGACTATCTTTTCATGACAAGATAGTGAGAGATGGATAGATGACTGACAGCATATTTACTAGTAAATATTGGATTGACATAACAATGAATCCTTGATTTAAAGGATTCTAATAGAGGGCCTCTTTTCTCTGACTATCACAGCATTTTATATATTCTATATATTTTTTAAATGAAGACATTACATGTTTAATTACAAAATTTTTAAATGAAACAGATTCTTAACATACTAAAAAATATCTTGGCATAGAATTAAGACTTAAAATATTATAGCAACCAAAAATTCTTCATCAAGTCAAATCAAACAGATTATAATAAACATTAATGTGTTCTGCACTTGGTTTCAAAATATACTCAACATGTTAAAATAGAGATAAGCAATACAGATATATTCATATATGAATATGAAGCACCGTGAAGAAGACCAAGTAGGAAGTAAGTTCTACATGAGTGTGCAGCCTGATGTGGGTAGGCACTGCTAATAAGATCTCACATAGCTCCGCATGAATGAATACTATGTCTGCTAATAAATTGTCTATTCAATAGCTTACATTTCTCCCTTAGTATCTATAGCTAACTCATACTCAGTAGGAAACAGAAATTCACTATCCCAAATTGTTTATTCTTCTATTTTTACTGTTCTAGCAACTCCTTTTTCCCCTGTTGTTCAACCAACAAACTTATGAGTCAGCCTCAACTTCTTCACTACTTCACATAAGTAGTCACTGTGTCATGTGTATTTTACCAATATAGTTTCAGTTATTTAGAGCTTAATTGGAAGTGAGCAAAAATAGCAATGTTCATTCATTTATTTGTTCATTTGTGTACTCATTCATTCCTTCCACTAATAATTTTTTTAAATGTTTATTTAATACAAGGTACAAAGATTCTATTTTCAAAGGTGTATATTCTAGTAAGAAGATAAAAATTTGAAATAGAATTGAAATACAAAGTAGAATTTTTAATTACTAAGAGATGTATAAGTCTAACTTTAATAACTTGAAAAGAAATTTCTAATGTAAGTGATTAGTTCATCACTAGTTAGGAGGATAATACAATTCCATGGGCTTTTCCCAATATTTTCTAGTAAGGTTATCTTTTTAAAAAAGATTTTTTGATATTATAGAGTCATTATAACTTTTAAAGTAAAGCTTTGGCTTTACTTACAAAGTGCTATAGCATATACCGGTAATGAGCTTTTAAAGTTATAAAACTTTTAATGTGCTGATTGCCAATTTGACTTTGAAATGGCTCCTTATTAGTTTATTCAATTCAGTGTAAACCACTATTATTCTGCATATACATCTAAATTCTAAAATTAGAGGAATGATATTATTCTTTAAAGGGGGACAGAAAGGTACCAGTTAGCAACTTTAGGGAACGTCTTTTATTCCAAATGTATAATGGTTTCTCTAAAAACTCCATGATTCTGTAGAATCAAGTTAATTCGTGCCACAAAATCAGCTTGTGTTTTGGAATTGTTTTACTTTGACACAGGTTGAGGTCAAAATAATAATTATAATACATAAGTTTAAGTACTTTTGTATTTTTAAAAATTCTATTTACATTCAATCAAACATGCTATAAAAACAGTTTAACTCTTCTGTATGGAACAAGTCTCCAGCTGACTGAACATACACTCTATTGTAAATGGCTAAAACATTTTCTTTTAAGTAAGTGATGCTGTTCAATGTCTCAGTGTAATAATAGCTCCTTCCAATTTCATCATGATCTGATCTCAGCTAAACTCTATTGGAGACACAAACCTAACAAAAACAGCAGAAACCCTGTCACTGGAAAATACATAGGACAACTCTGACCTCTTGCGTGACTTCCTTCTGCCTACTGCTTGTTACAGTTCTGAGCTAAGTTTATTAGAGGACACTTAGTCCTCTAACAAAACTGTTGCTAACAGAACTGTTGTCACCACTGTAGTACTCACTCAGAAAGAAAAAATTGCAATGTCCCAAAACAATGACTAATCTGATTTTTTTTTTTTTTTACTTATTTTTTCCTTGGCTTAAAAAAAAAAAAAAAAAAGGCACTAAAACTATTAACAGGTATTATAGGAAAAAAAATATATTCACTAGAAAAAAATATTCTGACATACAACAGAGTCAGATACCAGGATGTGATTGAATATGAGTCCAAAATACAAAGAAAATACATTATTAATTTACTGGGAATTAATTAGCAAAGTGAATATAGAGCATTATGAACACTAAAACTAAGCTGTCTATTTTTTATTGTATAGCAACTTGTTTTTTTACATTACCTGTCTGTAGTTCCAATATTCATGTGAATAGTTAGGAAGAAAAAGGAAACAAAGTTTTAGTCTTCGTGTGAATAGTTAAGAAGAAAAAAAAATATCTGAACATTAATTTAATTTTATTTTTTTACTATGTATATTATAAGATAAGAGAAAACATAACTGTATTAATAAAACCTTGATTAAAATTTTCTCATACTTCTGCATATTTATGTTCAGGATAATGACTTTCCTGTCTCTTTACCACAAAATCTTCATTTTAAACCTCTTTGAAAATCCATTTTAAATTTATTATTTTTTTATGATGTAGTGTGTGAAATGTTTACGTTGTACTGTGTATGTACTCTTTACAAATGCTGATAAACAGCTATCTGTGCACTAGTGTGCTTAAGAAATAAAACAATATCATTGCCTTTGAAGACCCTCTGTGAATGTATAACCCTCTCTCCAGTCTTCCAGAGGTAGCCTTTATCTTGAATTAGCTGTTATTTATGCTCTTGCTTTTCTTTATAGGTATCTCTCTTACACACGCACACACACACACACACACACATGCACACACACA
>PVKE010037294.1:0-15975 GCA_004027555.1 Craseonycteris thonglongyai | reverse complement strand
GCCTTTTTAGATTTTTCCACATGTCTAGTGAAAACAGTCTGTTGAGTAGTTAAACTTCATTTTAGTTGATTTATTTTTTTCTTTCTTACTTCAGATTTAAGTGGATAATTCGTATCAAAAGTGGTATGGCTTGTCTGAAAGTGACGTTCAACATTATGTTTTTTCGGCACTGCAATACTACTGCCACACAACAGGCAAATGCATTTACCCTTTAAATTAATGAAATAATATGATTCCTCCCAGTCTGTGTTAAAATTATAGGTTTGTTTTCTCTTATTTGGTCCACTCATTTTAGGACTAAAAAAATAAAAATAAAAATAGTTATAGAACTACAATATCATATCAAATTGCCACCATAATAATAGATGACCTACCTTGCTTTTAGTTCATTTAAAATCGAATATATCAAAACACTGTGATCCTAGCTAACCGTCACGACCCGATCAGTCCAGCAACCGCAATCCAAACGGCAACTTGGCGTCTCCTGGTGGGGGGAGGAGAGTTTAAAGAGCGCAGCGGCTACACAAGACGCGACATGGACAAAGGCGACAGCTAGGGAAACACTTATCCATACGATATCGCACACATACCAACGCATATCATAAACCTGTGTAGATACTCCAACAATATTTTAAAATTCTAACAAATGTATAAAAATAAATTCTAGTTTTACTTAGTGTTTATGAAAAACTTCTGATGCAGCCAAATAAAGGCGGGTGCACACAAATCGGGCCGCGGGCACCATGGCGCCCATGGGCACGGGGTTGGAAATCCCTGCACTAGCACATAGTTGGTTTTCAATGTCTTTCAACTCCACTACCCTAGATACATACAAAATCTACAAAGATTTCAAAATAACATAGGTCTGAATGTAAAACATTCTTAAATACTCTCTCTAAGAAGAATTTAAAGTCTTTGCACAGTTCCCCATCCCCACCCCCCAAAAAAACCAAACAAAGATCTGTCCTATTAAGACAGAAACATTAAGGGAAATCCAAGCCTCTTTTTCCACTTGTTAACCAAGTCAGTCTTTACAGGTGTTGCTTCCATGGAAGGTAATTTCTGGGAGGTGCAGGGCCATATCCTGTAAACATCCTCCCCAGTGCCTAATCAATTGTCTAGAAAATAGCCAGTCTTCAAAGAACATTTGTTGAACAAATGAGTAACAGTCACTCCTAGTAAGGCTGCAAACAGGAGATCACTCAGAATCAGGCTTCAATTGAGTTGAAACAACAAACTGCCTTTAAAATAAAAGGCTTTCCTCCTCTGGAACATTCAGTACATAGTCAGGGCCAATGTTCCTATCCACCTGCAAGGTCATTTGACTGTTAAAATAACTGTTTCTTCAATTTCAGCAGGTCCCCCACCACGAACTATTATATTTGTACATATTTCACACATTGTTGTGAAATTACCATATTTCTGCAAAGAATGAGGTCTGAATTGATGAAGTTGTACTAAATTTATATTTTTTTGGTTGGTTTAACCTTTGAACAAACACATGAAAGGCAAGTGATAAACCAGAATACTTTCTTAGAATTGAATCTACACGTAAATTTGATCTTGTAACATTTGCACACAAGGTGACAATTTCTGATGCAGTAGGAGGCATTACAAATGTGCAGGAATCAATTCAGCCATTAGGAAAAAGCAAGAGTTGCTAGGAAACCACATTCCAAATAAGGAATATTATAGTGGTGACCCAGACAATTACCATATGCCTGACATGACATCAACACAAAGCTTAACAGATTTTTAAAAGCACTTGTGACACTGAATTGTTCATACCATATTTGCAACTCAGCTGATTAAAGAGCTGCCTTCTAATTACTCAAGAATTCAATGGTATGAACTGAAAAATACAAAATCAAAGTGAATTAATAATGATAAAAAATGCTTCCTAAGACTTACCAAGTCACTCCTGCATATTAGGATGCATGTACATCGATGGTACATGGTGTGTCATAACTTCACTTAATTGGATAAAGTCCATTCAATTTTTAAGTAATCTATTTTGAAAATTGGCACAATCTATTTCTATGTCTGTATATTCAGAGAAAAAAAAAACCTTCAGAATACACAACAAAATGTACACTGTTCTTATTGTTGGATGGTAAAGTATTAGTGATTCTGACTATCTTCTGTGTGAATTTTCAGGGGCTCATTTTTCATAATTCCATAAAATGGATAAAGTTACTTTGAAATAATTTTAAACTTTTATTTGGAACCAGATATGAGATTTTGAGGCAGAATAGCAAACCAAAGACATAAAAACTAACCATGGTTAGCAGGCAGATAGCACATTACTGTCTTACATATTATTATTCTCTATTGCTATTTTAGCATCATTTTTAGTATTGTCAGATTCAAGTTGCTAATGTTGGCATATGTGCCTATGACAATCAGCCATAAAAGTGATTAAGTTAAACTGGCAGTAAAAGATAAAAACCTCTCTTGCTCAATGATGCCAGAAAGAGACCATATTCCAAAAGATAATGGGTTCACCCACCCCCAAAATGGGTTGATGAAATCATATCTTCATGTCTCTTTAGGTGTAAGAATTAGCAGGCAGAGATTCATATCCTCTACATAAAACTCAGGTAAGTAAAAACATGAGCTCCCAGTCTGCTTGGAGGCTTCACACCCCTAAAGCATACCACACAAGAATCAAAGAGAAATAAATGCCTTTACTAATATAATTATTAGCCTTTTGTTAGGACATTGAACAAATATTCCTAGGAGGGAAACTCTGGAGACAGACTAAAATAAATGAATTAGACTATAACCATTTTAGGAGTATTTTACCCCATAATGATATTATATAACAGAAATTTCATAAAACATTTAACCATGTCTCTCTCCACTAAAGAATGCATTTCTGTCCTGAAAACGTGGAAGTGAGAAAACCACTGCACAAAATCACAATGAGCAGACCTGCATGCATAGTTTCATGCAAATTAATTTAGCTTTCCCTTCCACTGCTTGGTTTTGTTCTTCCTTTCACCAACTTATTACTAATTTTTCATGTAACGAAAACATGCAGATACCTTCACAAAAGAACGGCTTGGAAAATTTGTTTGACAAATATAATAAAACTCTTCAGCAAGACCAGGACTTTTAGAAATGTGCGCCTGATAAACTATCTTTTTCATAGACTGAAAATATAATTCAAAGTCTATGACGATATTATTTTATAATCTGTCATGATTAAAGTAAAAGCTAAAACAAACTGGCAATGGAATTCTATATCATTGACATGCACATTACATGTGTAATATTGTGTATTAAATCATTATGCTGACATCTTACAGAGGGATTATAAAGTATTAAGGGACTCTGCCTATTAAAGCTTAGCAATCTATACAGTATAGTGCCAGAAGAGTAATTCTATGGTTAAAACAAATACTTTGGTCAGTACATAAAAACAATTAATTAGACTATAAGACACAGTCTTTAAATTCAAAGACTAGTGTATAAAAAAAAACATAAATATAACATTTAAAATAGATAGCTTTTGTATTATAATCTACAATACAAAATAAAAGGAAAACAAACAGAGAAAAACTAATGGAATAACATGGCTTGTAAATGCCCCTGACTCAATCTGGCTGGTGGTCTTAACTGTCAAAACAGTGATGGAATGATACCTATTCCCTTCCTCTACACTTACAACTGAACTTCTCTTACTTTCTAATTTAAAAAATTAATCATTCAGGGTAGAATATCTGTAAAATAGATTACTTCCAGTCTCTTAAATAGAACACCTAGTATAAATTTAAATATTCATGAAGTCTAAAGCCATGAAAAGTCCAATTTATTAGACAACGAAATACTAAAAGCAATAGGAAAAATCTGACAATATAAAATTTATTTAACATGGTTTTATTTAATATGTCTATAGAGTATAGCAATTATGGGGCCTGGCTCACTATTATTCTATTCTTCTTTTCTTCGCTTGTAAAATGGGAATACCAGCAATACTTCCCTTACGGAATTAGTGTGAGACTTACAAGAGCGACTACATAAAAACCACTTTGGAATGGTGACTATTGTTAAATGTTTCAGTAGATGTTATTTGTTATTCTGCAGTAGCTCATTTAAATACAGTTAGATGCTTCTGTCTTTTCTATTTAAAGATAATCTCATCTGTAAGGGGTTGAAAATGGTCATAAATGTAGATTAGTGAGAATGACTCATTGTTAGTAAGATAAAATTCTTATTAAAAAACATACATCACTTGGAACATCCATTTTCAGTAAAAGCAGATTACAGAATGTGTGCAAGCCTCTGAAGGTCTGCTCACAAGGCACTGAAAAGGTATTGCAGTGAGATATGAGGAAAGATGAACCTGAAGAGAGGTGGGCACATATTTGAAGGCACTTTTCCACAGTGGGCATCTGCTGACTTCAGAAATGACCGAGACAGGGAGAAAATGAGCAGGACTTTTGACAACCTCCCAGGACTATAGGGACAAAAATGGAGTCCCAGGATTACCAAGGGGAGGCCTTCATAAACCCTCCACACCTTGAGATTAGACCCCAGGCAGGCAACACAACAGCTATAAACACAATACCGTCAACATAAGGTAAAAACTGGCCCCACGGAGACTGAAAACCAGTGCTGATTGCTAGAGCTCCCAGCAATCCTTTCCAGCCAGATGCACACGTAAAACTTCCCCATAGGCAGGAGAGTAGCATCATTCCAAGTTTCAAATTATTTCTGTAATTCTTTATATATAATTTTGGCACTCAAAAAAGTAATTAGGCACACAGGAGACAAGTAACATGACTAAAAATTAAGTGAAAGAACAAACAATGTAATAGAACACAGGGGCTCTGGAGAATGGATTGAACAAGCAAAGGGTTTAAATTAATTATGGTTGATATATTTAAGGAAATAAAATCAATATAAAATTTTGTTAGATAAATGGATACAACTACAGACTGCTATAAGCAACATTAAATATTAAAGGGATGGGCTTAACAGATGATTTTTATAATCAAATGAGGGGAGTGTTATTGAGTTGGAAGATAGATTTGAAGAGAGCATATAGACTTTTAAGCTCTGATAATTAAACGGAAGCTGAATATAGAAGAGTATCTCTTGTAATCTTATCTACTAAGTAAACTCTTAGTGAAAAAATATTTTAAACATATTCTTTTTAAAAAACATAAATACATTACTAGTACCAAATAAATTCACTATTAGAATAGATATACTAGAAAATATATTTAGCCATAAATTTTACCAGTAATATTACGTAGTGTTTTTGTATATTATTGCTAGAACAAAACAATGATTTACTAAAACTGCCCTAATGTGCATTTTCTAGGATATTAAAAGTAAATTAAAAAGTGTTTACTGAATAAACATGAGAAGCCAAGGATAATTGGTCTCAGTATCTTAACAGTGAATTCATATAATACCTATGTAGTTCTTTCTGACCACTGAGGTTTATCTCCTTAGATACAGATTTTAGAGGTAGAACATTTCAAATAAGTATACACACTTCAGTGTAAAAAGTACTAATTAGATCACAGAATTAATCCAAGTTTTTCTTTTTTCTAAATATAATCTTGGGCTATAATCTCAGATTAATTAAATAGTATAGTATTTGTAAAAAGCAAATCCCTTCAAATATTAAAAGAATACCAGGTTTCCTTTGTAAAAAAAAAACACAACTGTTTTTAAATTAATTGGAAATATTTATTTCATAACCTTAAAAAAATCCTGTATGCTCATTAGAAGGCTTAATTGAAGTTTAAGGAGTTAGAAGTTAATGTATTAGTACATATATTAATAGCATATTAATATTTTTGCCTTTGAACTAGGAATTGGGAGAAATGTATAATATTAATATTTCCCTGATTTGCAACAGACTGCTAAACACATTAGTATTAAACATGATCACACCATTTTTTAAACTCTCTTTCACAATCTCCCTATAATTATCTCATATAAAATGTACTGTTCCCTGAATAAAGGGAATTTGCATTTGTATGCCTATGTGATGTAATTCAATGGAAATATTTTTTAAAACTGAAATCCAGAAGTAAAACTTAGATATCTGGACACATTAACTCAGTCTTCTTCAAAAGCTTTAATTCATAAAAATGCTACATATCTTTCTACTGTATTTTTCATCACCTACTCTAGTCACTCCTCAACCCAGCTTCTCTTTCCTTACCACTTCTTTTTTAAAGAATAAAGCACAAAGAGTAATAAATGCTTTATTTTAATTAAAGAGTAGTTAAACTGTTAGTATAAGTTAGTCTTACAGCAGTAAAACCTCTATTCAAAATACTTCAGTAAGATTAGGTTCACAAGTTAATGAACAGCATGAAATTATATAATTTTCTAGTGAAATCACCATATGGCTAGCTCAAACAATTGGGAGACAGTATGAATCTGATTTTACTTTTCTTCAAATGTCTACTGTTTTAAGATATAAGAAAATCAGATTTCTTCTAGGGAGAGAAAAAAATGGAACAGGCAAAATGCTGGCATTTCTACTAACTCAGCCAGTTAAATAAGCATCATATTGTTAGAGTACAAAAAAAAAGTCTTAATCCCTGTTTTTAGAAGCATTCTAATTAAAGTCTTTAGGCTGAATTTTCAAAAGTTACTGTATAAATACACCAAATCTGTGTATGCTTTATAGATACAGTCTAAACTAGCCTCTGGGTTTCATTACAGTAGTTATGGAAAAATAATTTGCTTGAGTTATTCCCTATTTTTCTAATTAAAAAAATTTAACCCAGTTTTACAGTTAATGATTCAATCATTTGCAAATAATTATAATTAATAATTCAGGTTCCTATTTCCCACCATAACAGGTGCATCAAAAATGTATACAACATTGAAAATTTATCAACTTACTATTCAAAATTTTAGAGGTTTGTGGAGCTTTCTTTGGAACAATTATTGCAACCCAGATACCTTAACTTTTAAATAGCCTAAAAGCTTAGATAGTTTGAAGTAAACAATCAGCTGAGCACATATCAACACTACTGCGATACCCAAGCATTTTTAATGAAAGATTCTTTCAATAAGTTTAGAAATGTTCCCAGGGCACCAAGGTAAAAGCCAATTCAAAATCAAAGTACTATCCCAAGAAACAATCCCAAAGCAGGCAAATAATATAAATTAATAATGAAGCCAAAATTATTAAGGTGGCTTTATTATTCTGAATTCTCTCTCTGCATTCTTATTAAATCGTTATGGACATTTCCTCTTCTGATCTAATAAGACCTTCTGATTCATAGGACAGAGCTAATGTCACATTCCACAAATGAAAATACAGATGAGCACACTGTGAAACAGAATTCCTTGGTCTTGTTCTTTGGAAATTTGTTTGCTTTGATAATGCTGAATCAATGCAAACATTGTATCTACAGTGCATCTCCTATAAAAGACAATCCAACACAGAAAAGCAATCCCAAATGATAACACTGCCCAGCTGGTAATCTTGCAGAGTTAAGAACTGATACAATTAAATGTGGAATATGTATGTTTGCGTTTACAATAGACATCCTGACAGTGCTAGAACTGTCATTCATATACTTGAATAACTTGATAATTATGTCATTAAGGGGACATAAACTAGATTTTTAAGTAATGCTTCTAGCTTTTCTGTTTTAACCTCTGGTTGAAGTCTTTCTCTTTACATTTTTTTAAATTGTTAAATGTAAACATATATGTGAGCATTAAATAAAATGAGTAATTTCCTACTATAAGCCCCTATGTTCACTTTCCCTATTGCATCCTCCCCCTTCTCACCATCTTTCTTTTTCTTGGAGTTAAGCACCACCTTGAATTTTGTAGCAATCATTACATTTCTTTCCTTTACACTTTTCCCATCAATACAGGCATTTCTAAATTGCATTTTTTTTTTCAATTTTACCAGGTCTAAAATATAATTAACTGGCATAATACTGCAACATTCCTCTATGACTTGCTTCTTTTGATCAATATTATGTTTTTGACATTCACCCATGTGGGTGTTAATCGCTGTATGGTATCCCAAGGCATAAATACCGGTATATCACAGTTTACACATTCCATTCAATGGAAATTTCAGTTATTTTCAATTTTAGGCTCCAATTGGAACCCCAGCTGAACATCTATTGCATTTTCTCACTTTCTCCTTCATGTCTCCTATACACATATTTACATTTTACAGTCTCTTATCCCTAATTTCCTATTTTTGCTTCTCTGAATTTAATTGTGGGTAATTTCTTCAGTTCTAAATTTCAGTGTGCCAATTTTTGCTTCTGTGTCTGATCTGCTTTAAAACTCATCCACTGAGCTCTCTTTTTATTTATTTTTTCTGTATTACAGTGATTGTTTAGAAGTTCCCCGGTTCTTTTTCAAATCTACTGTTTCTGCCTCAAAATCTAAAGTTTCTTTATATTAAATTTTGTCATTTTAACGCTGTCTGAAAATTTTTATCTTTGACACCATTCTCAATCTGTTTTTCTCATCTGTGTCTATTTCTCTCTTAGCCATAGTCCTTTATTTTTCTGTGTGAGTGCTTTTTCTGTTCCTGTTTTCTTCCTTTATTTATCATTTTAAATATTAACTACTCATTTCCCAGAGCACATTACCTGTAAAAAAATCTCTGAGGATGGGGTTGAAGATGACTTCTTCCAGGAAGGAAGGAAGGTTTCCTAGTTTTCTGTTATCACTGTTAATGACAGACCACTTCATTTAAGGTCACCACTTAAATTGTATTCAGTCTACACACATAATGTGACTAGCACGTTTCTCTCTATCCTTCTTTCCTGTGGCTTTGGTGCTGTGCTTCATAGTCTTTAAAAATATTTCTTCAATGTCAGAAAATTGGGAAGGAAGCTACCATATGACTTGGCAATCCCATTTCTGAGTATCTACCCCCAAAATTTGAAAACTTTAGTCCACAAAGACATATGTACCCCAGTGTTCATCACAGCACTATTCATGGTGGCCAAGTCATGGAAACAAGCAAGTGCCCTTTGATAGATGACTGGATAAAGAGGTTGTGGTACACATGTACAATGGAATATTGCTCAGCTATAAGAAAAGATGAAATACTGCCATTTGCAACAATATGGATGGACCTTGAGATCATCAAGCTAAGAGAAATAAGCCAGAACTGATAAAACTAAGAACCATGTGACTTCACTCTTAAGTGCAATATGAATCCGAAAGTGACAAAGAAATAAAACCTCATAGACACAGTCAGTAGTTCAGTGGTTACCTGCGGGTAAGGGAGGGGAGTAGAAGAGGAGGAGGAGAAGCCAAATATATGGTGATGGAAAGAGAACTGACTCTGGGTGGTGAACATATAATGCAACACATAGATGAGGAACTATAGAATTGTATACCTGGAACCTACATCATTTTTACTAAAAATCTCACCCAAAAAATTTAATTAAAAAATAAAATTATTAATTTATTTTACTTAAAAAAAAATGTTTAACACCACAGTTTAATAATTTTAAACAGAAGGGATGCTTGAGGTATCTAACTTGCCATAATGCCAGAGCTGAAAGGTACTCACATTCTGAACCTCTTAACCAGTGAGCTGTTATAAAAGGGCTGCCTTAAATTCAAGGTTACTTCTCCAAATACAAGATTTCTGGTGTACAAGGATTCCTAGTAACATCACTTCTGGGATCCATCTGGTTCTGGTAAAACTATAGATGCAGGACCTAATCCAAGGTTGTCTAATCTTTTGGCTTCCCTGAGCCATATCAGAAGCATTGCCCTGGGCCACAACCTAAAACACACCAACACTAAATAAAGCTAATGAGCCTTGAAAAAAAAAAAAAGGTCACAAAAGAATCTCATAATGTGTTAAGAAAGTTTACGAATTGTGCTGGGCCACATTCAAAGCCTCCCGGTCTGCTGGCGGTCCACATTGACCAAGTTTGACCTAATCCATGCCCACAGGTAAGCCCCAGATTGCAGAGAGCCATCAGTACCACAAAGAGAACAACACACCAAAAGCTACATTTTCCATTTTTAAAGTTTCCTCAGTTAGTGGGCTCAGCCTTCAAGCTCTGTCACATAAAAATTGCAGAAGTAACCCTGAGGCCTGAGGCTTCCTGAGGAATGAATACCCCAACATCACCCCCAGGAATCATCAGGCACTCCTTTCTCTTGCTTCTCTGTTTCTTGTTTTTGTTTGTTTGTATTATTGCTCAGACTCTAATTCTCACCATCATTCTTACTTGGATTTGGTGACTTCAGTCTCCGACAGCAAGTTCTTCCACTTGGTCTGATCCATTAGCTCCTTCTCCCCTTCATGGTAATTTGCTTTCCACACACCTTTTCCTCTTTTAAGACTATATTCCATCTGTTCTTTTCCTGAATAGATATGAGCTATCTCTATACCTCCTCCTCCATGAGCATGGCTTATCTAGATGTCTATGTTACAGTAAGTACAATTCAGAAGTGAATTTTTTGCCTCCTTCAGGTAAACATGCACTACTAGTCAAATGAGTGTTGAGACGGTTACCTGAATTGGTCTTCCATCAGGTGTCAGCACCTCTTCTGACAGTTCCATCATCTTCAGGGCCATCAGAGCAATGGGTTTAGCATGGCAGAGGCTCTTTCTGTGGAGTCCTGCAGCAACACAGTACGCATCACCTATTGTTTCCACCTGCAGCAATCAGACAAATTAAATGCAAACATATGATAATGAGCCAGAATAGAAATGATTAGTTATATGCAATCACAAATGTGGCTGAGAAGCATGTCAGCAAAACATCGATAAATTAAGCAATTAGACAACTGAGTGTAATCACGGCAGAGTTTGCCAACAGCCACAGTCAAATCCTGACATGTCACTCCAAGGCTGTACGTCGCCTTTGTCACCATAGGGATAGCTGAAATCAAGAACAACTGTACTATCAAGAAATTATCACCAGGGAAAAATAGAACTGTCCTTATTTTGCCTGCACAATGTCCAAATCATGACCTTTTTCAGAGCTACCCTCTCACCTCCTTCAAACCTTCAATATTGGCTATGTTTGAGCGATTGAAAATTGTCAGGCAAATACCCAACCATAAACCCACAATTAAAGACTTAACAGGTGCTGTCAGTCTTTCCAGACCCAGTTCTAATTCTACTGTCAGCATTCATCCTGAATGGCCATTTCTTTTGTTCAATACTTTAAATATTTACCCCACATTAATATCCCTAAATTTCCAAAGCATAGAACATGGCATAAAAGTTAGGTGCAACTTATTTTCAGTAGAAAGTTCACTAGTTATCCCATGTAAATATGATGGTGAACTCCTCAACAGTTCTAATACTTTAATTAGAACAAAATAATAAAATATTTTATAAAATGCCCAAGTCCAAAATCACCTTCTCTTCGAAGCCCTCCATGTCCTTCCTTTAGTTCTTAGTAGAACTACTCTTTTCTTCTGTTCTGCTTTAGCAGCACTTTCTATACCTCTTTGCTCTAGTTTTCATCACAGGCTATAATCAACATGTATCTATGTATAATCAGTATGTAGCCTCAGCTAAGTTATGAGCTGTTTAAAAATGGGATTATGCACTTTTCATCTCTGTATTCATAGGGCTTATCATAGTACCTAAAATATTGATATTTAACAAATATCTAGCAAATGAATAAATAATCCACCATGTTTACTATGATTACAATAACAATCATTCTAATTACTAGCTCCTTTTCACCATTTGGTTCATGAGTATCATGTAGTTCTGTGTGTCATGTAGACTTGTGTAGAAAAAAATAATGCCTCTAAATGAGTGGAGATGCTTTTATCATAAATATACCAAGAATGATAAGAAATTCCATTAGTTAAGATTTAATAGCCATAATTAAAGTCCATGTAAATACATTCTAACACTATAGTATTAACAGATGTAGTACATTAGATTCTGTGAACACTAATTTAGAGAATATGAGAATACTTAAGAAGCTCATGGGACTACGAATGCCAAAATTATCACTTGCTTATCAGAAAATGCTCATCAAAAAATGATTCCAATATGCTTAGACCTAGCATAAATTTCAAAATTTTCACTTCAAGACCTAGTTTCTGATGCCAGAATAATAGAAATAAAATCATATGGTAAGAACAGAATGACAACACATTTGTAGTGGGCGAAGATTTTATTTTAAAGACCTAAAATATACCGCCCCCAATAATTCTCACTGAGAAAGATACCTGGAAAATAATAAACACCTACGATACGGCCATTTACCATTTTCCCCCTAGACATACAAAATCCTTTTCTAATCCTCACATTTATCTCATATCCTTTCACATTTCTATACAACTTAAAAATCTAGAATGCTGTGAGCGATGTTCTTTGAAACTAACTTCTGATTTTCAGATATTAGGACTCATTGTATGTTCCTGGAGTGTGACCTCTTCTTTAAATCTCTGTCTACATCCTCCCTCTCAGCAGCATTATCTCCATTATCTTTTTAGCAAAAGTTTACTGAGTTCCACTAAATGTGTATTTCTAGGATGTGTACCAAAGAATAAAGATTACTTATATAATGTACTTTCTCTGTAGGAGTATGCAGTGTAATAGTATGGAGAAGATGGACCAATATGTTACTAATTGATATAACATATAAGTCTAATGAAGTACATGATAAATATGTGTACAATATAAATATGACAAATTCACATTAAAACCCACACATTATTAGGTAAGATTTTATAGTGTTTAGTTTCCAAATACTTGAAGTCAGGTTAGCTAGCAGAAATAACAGGAGTAAGAGAGTCAAGAAATAGACATCAAAAAACAGTGGCCATATTAAGATGTGAAATTCTCACAATTATTCATAAACACCCAACACACAGACGAAGAAAAAACAAAACAAAACCCTAAAAGGTGTTGCTTCCATCATGCTAGCTAGATTACACTGCAGCGGCTATATAACCTCCAAATCGCCGTGGCCTAAAATAACAAGTTTATTTCTAATTCATGCTACATATTCATGTGGGTTAAAAAACTGGGTTGAGAGGAGAAACACTGTATCATGTCACTTCACTCTAGGAACAAGGCTAAGAGAACCTCCTCACCCAGAGCTGGTTGTCATGGCAGAAGAATAGACAGGCTGACAAATTATACATTAACTCCTAAAGCTTTCCCCATGTGACAGATACAGCTTCTTAAGATTCATTTACCTAAACAAGTCGCATGGCCATGCTTAGCAAAGGGGATAGGAAAATGCAGCCACACTTGTGTCCAGAGAGAAGCCAGAAATATTTGGTGAATAGCATTAGTGAGAAGATGAATGAATAGGTAATAGCTTACAATTTTTCAAATACCCAGATGTCTGTAAAGTGTAAGCAGAATATCTGTGATGCTTTTCTTCCCTTGCAGATATAGTCAGCATCTTAACGTGAACATTTTGGCAGAAATGCTACCACCTTACTAGTGCAGCCTTCCATTAAAGCTCCATACTTCTCTCTACCCCCTTCATCTATGTCTGGTCTATACAAGTGTAGCAGAATTAAGTATATCTGAACATTTTAGTGGACTCCCTTCTCAACCTCTCTTCCTCTCCCCACAGCCATCACTCCATCATCTCTTCTCCCTCCTTCTCCTCCACTTTTTCCTTTTTCCAGCATCCCCATCTCTCGGCCTGCTTTTCACCCACCACCACTAGGACTTTCCTCATCTCTTCCGCTGCCTTGAGAAGAGGGCACACCCACAGTCATCACCTTTCTAGCCAAACCCCACACCAGCTACTGTCCGAGACCTCTGCCCCACTGTGAGCCAGCTCTCTGCTCAACATTAACAGGGCGTGGTACGAAGTGGGGGCTCCTTCCCGGAAGCAGCTCACTCACCATGACCAGAGGTTCCTGAGAAAGCTGAGGACGGGCAGCATGGGGTAGCTTAGGTATTGCCTCCAAAGGAGGGGGCACAGTGCCAGGCTGCTCCATAAGCGTTTTAGTTAATGTTTTAAACTGTCTCTACTTTCTACATCTAGGGGTTGGCCTTGTCTTCTAAGCAAGTTTTTCAGATGCAAAGCTTAGGACCACCTGTGTAAGAATCACCCCCGTTTTTACTTGTTAACAATTAGATTCCTCAGGCCCCACCTACATCTACTAAATTAAAACCTAGGTGTAAGGCTCAGCTACATTCATTTCACATGCTCTTAGGTGTATTTTTATGATTCTCAAAGTTTGAAGACTTCTGGGGTCTGCATGGTTAAAAATATTACAATATTCACCCAGATATCCATTTTGGTTTTTTTTAAGAACCAATGAGCTTTCAGAAAGAAGAAGAGTACTTCTGCCCTGAATCACATTTCTCTCTCCTCCTCCCTACCAACAGGAGCAAGAAACTTCTCAGATATTCCCTTATTCATAGACTACAGCTCCTAGTACACACACACACACACACGCTGAGAATAACCTGAAAGAGTAGGTATTCAGTGATTCAAAGAAAGTTTGTTGAGGTCAATTAAATACATCCAAGTGAATTGTGCATAATTATGTAGCAACCCAAAGGGAAACAACTTTAACTTAGAATTTACTAATAAAGACACTTCAAAAATTCATTTAAAAAAATCTATCTAATTACACTAATTTTGGTTGATGTTTCTGACCCAAATACTGGTTACTCCTTTTAGGGATGTCTCTGTAGTGCTCAGTTGATACAGCATTGAAAAGAAGGTCGTGGCTATAAATAGAACTGTGATTTGGCCTGAGAACTATTCCCAAATGAGGGAAAATAAATTCTAAATGACTGCTTATCAAAGAAAGCTCTTCTGATAAAACACTCAGTAGATCTCTATCAATGTAAATTCCAAATCCTTTCCAGGAATCTTAGTCATGTAGGAAATACTGTCGCCAGCCCCAAGGTACCTTATCATAAAAGTTATTGAACAGTGAGGCATGTTAGCAAAGAAAACCATATTGAAATACCCAGTCAAAATTTCTTCCTAAATTCTCCAGTTAGATGTGAGCAACTGAAAATTTCTTTCTGCTATAAACTGTCCTCTAATATCTTCAATAATATGGCTCCAATTTTCCACTTTCATCCACCCTATCCCCTTGACTTATTCCATTCTCAAATAGAAATGCATGACTCAATGTTCTTTGCAAACTTTCTAAACCTCCCACCACCATATCTATTATCAAGTCATTGCTCTACCTGGAATCCATGTATTCAATCTCTACACAGTTAATTACTGAGTCTATTATTTTCAAGAAAAATTTTACAGGAATTTCTTCTTTATCAGAACTTTAAACACATTCCGATAGGATGGTGACTATCTGCTATGTTTTTCACTAGAGACAAAATGAGTGCTAAATAATATTAGTTGGTGTCACAACAGTAAATAGTTTTAACACTTACTGTAAATCTACAGTAATCTACAGAGCATGGTACTGGTGAAAGAATAAACAAATAGTTCAGTGGAACAGAATAGAGACAGATCCCAGAAATAGACCCCCACAAATATACTCAACTGACCTTTGATAAAGGACGAAAAGCAAAACATGGAGCAAAGATAGTTTCTTCAACAAATGATGCTACAACAACTGCATATCCACATGCAAAATAATAATAATAATAATAATCCAGAAACAGACCTAAACCCCTCACAAAGATTAACCAAGGATGGATCACAGACCTAAATGTAAAATGTAAAATTATAAAACTCCTAGAAGATAACACAAAATAAATCCTAGATAATCTTGGGTATGGTGATGCCTTTTTAGATACAATACCAAACATATGATCTGTGAAAGAAATAACTAATAGACTGGACTTTATTAAAATTAAAAACTTCGGGAAAAGCCGGGACGGCTCAGCGGGTTGAGCGCTCGCTTTGAGGCCATGAGGACCGAGGATCGAATCCCGGCTCCGGCCCAGGCAGGACCCACGTGCTGAACTGGGGAGTTCCCACAGTTTGGTTCTCTAACTGTCTCTGTCTCTGTCTCTCTCTCTATCTGTCAAAAAGTAAAATAGAAATAACTATGCACTGA
>PVKE010037293.1:0-15975 GCA_004027555.1 Craseonycteris thonglongyai | reverse complement strand
ACCTTATGATTTTGAGGCAGGCGCTCAACTGATGAGCTATCCTTACATCTCCCTCAAGTTCTTTTTTTTTTTAAAGGTGGACATTGTTTTCTAATATATTTTTATTTATTTATTTTTATTTTTGACAGAGAGAGAGAGAGAGAGAGATACAGAGACAGAGACAGAGACAGAGAGAGAACTGAACTGGGGGAGCTCCCAGCTCAGCACATGGTTCCGCACGGGCCGGGGCCGGGATTCGATTCCTGGTCCCCGGCGCTGCAAAGTGAGCGCTTAACCCACTGAGCCATCCCGGCTTCCCCTCTCAAATTCTTTTTAAAAACCAACTTTATTGAGGTTTAATTTATATGCAATAAAATGTACCCATGTTCAGTATACAAATTGTTTCATAAATGTATATTCCCATTTAACCATTATTATAATCGAGATATTATTCATTTGTATCAGCCCTCAAAATTCTCTGATACCCTTCTGCTGTCATTTCAGATTCTTTTTAATGCATTTGTTTGATAAGAATTTTAGTCTTTTAGCATGCCTAGAATTAAAAAAAATTTTAATGTATAATGTCTGTTCAGTTTGAGATATTAATTATATGATCTATGATATTAATACATTTTGGCAGCCTCATTTTTCTGCTAGTTTTAAATAAGTTTCCATATTTAATTTGCTTCTTGTTAGATACAAAAACGTCAACATTTCACTTACAGTGGGATTGGTTCAGATACTTTGTCTTACAGTATAAGGTTTATTCCTCTATACAAATGTGTAGGTAGACATTTAGCTTCCACCTGAAAATTTCTTACTATTGAGGGGTCAGTGTTGGTGGGAGTGGAGGAGAATTTAGTCTTGACAAATGAATATATCAGAGGTTTAGCCTTTTCTGTCTTAGACTGCCTCAAAAGAACAGATTACAGTTCTCAGTGCCTATAATTCTCATGAGGGAAAATATTGTGGCAGGGAAAATATTGTTTGAGTGGTCCAACATTTGGACATATTAACTTTTCTCTGAAGTCATAACAATGACAGTAATAATTTAGTGAGAGCTGACATTATCAAACACTTACTATGGGCCAGACACCATGGGAAACCCTACTGCATACTTCTCATTTAATTCTTCCAGACTCACAAGTTTGGTATTATTGTTGTTCCCATTTTACAGTGATGAATATGAACCTTAGAGAAGCCCAAGGCCACACGTAGTTAATAAGTGGTGGAGCTGATAGTGGGACTCGACACCCATGTTTTTGGCATTGTTTCTCCTTGAATTTAAAGGTTCAAGGCCGTGTTCTTTTTGTTTTTGTTTTTTTTAAATAATAATTCCTGGGAAAGCCAGGATGGCTCCGCAGATTAAGCGCTTGCTTTGCATCCCTGGGGACCAAGGATCGAATCCCAACCCTGGCCTGTGTAGACCCATATGCTGAACTGGGGTGTGCTTCCTATCTGGAAGGCCCCTAGTTCGGTCCTCCACCCCCAGTTCAGCTCCCTGCTCAAGGCAGCATGCCTCCCATGCAGGTGGCCCCCAGCCCAGTTCCTGCCCTGCGTGGCCCCTGTCCACCTGTGTGGAATGAAACCGTGTTGAAGACTGACGATGTACAACTATGGAGACTGCTCTGGGCCCTCTACTTTCTCTCTGTCTCTCTCTGTCTCTGTCAAAAAAACAATGAAAAAAAAATTTTAAATAATAATTCCTATTGTTTTATAGATTATTCACATCTGTTTCTCACTCTGTCCTCAAAATATCTAATTGGGTTATGGAAGGAAATACAGTGTTTTACTTTTTTGTGCAAAGGTAGGCAAACATTTTCTATAAAAGGCCAGAAAGTAAATATTTTTGGCTTTATAGACCATATGGTATCAGTTGCAGCTACTCAACTATGCGCTTGTATCAGGAAAGCATCCATAGACAATATGTAAGTGCCCAGTGTGACAGTGTTCCAGGAAAGCTTTATTTACAAAAACAGACAGTAGGCTGGATTTGGCCCATAGGTTGTAGTTTGGTGATGTCTGTCCTGGTAGACTAAACTGTTCGGGGACACCAGGATATGTCATCCAGGGGAGACAGAACCCTGACTCTTGGTGCCAAGTGCTGTGCCCTGTCTACTAGTCAACCTTCTCCAGGCTCCAGCACATGGTGCCTTTAGCAGATTAAAGCCCCAACAACAGTACTGGATGCATTGTTCTGTGTGCTTTTCACATGTGTCATGTAATCCGTGGACATCCCAGTGAGATGGGAAACTGAGGCACAAAGAAGGATAATAGCATGCCCAAGTTCACAAAGATGGTGAGTGGTGAAACTGGGATTCGAACCCAGGCAGGCTGATTCTGAGTATGTGAGCCCAAGTCCTCTTACCCTGTCTCTCCTACATATGGGCTATGTCAGTTTGAGGTCACCTTTGTCACCTTACTCTGTGGGAACTGCCTCTTCTGAGTACTCATATTAAGAGACAAGGTTCTGTATTTTCTTTTTAGTCTTAAAAAGAAAGACTAAAAAGTCTTACTTCAGAGGAGGCTGCACTAGGGAATGCTAACTCTTGTCAGTTTTCTGGAATAGCCAGAAAGTTCCAGGGTGGAAGAGGATGATGCAAAAGGTTTCCTTTTGCTTATCCTTAGGCTGCAATGGAGACTTTCAGCTGTAGAACCACTTTAATGATAACAAGAGAAATTACTTATTAGTGTGCCAACACTATGCTGGGACATTAAATATATTATCTCATTTAAACCTCACATCAGTGCTATAGATTAAGTGGTATTATTCCTGTTGCACAGATGGAAAAACTGTGATTTATTTATGTAATGTTGATAAGTTAATAAAATCTGAGTCCTAGTTTCCTTATTTGGACATACCATTAGTCTTATAGAATCATTAAATGAGTTAATGTAAGGATTTAGAGCACATTTTGGCACTCAATGGTCTTAGCTGTTATTATTATTGATATTATTATCAAAACACAGTGGTAGTAAAAATAGAGGTGAAATGCTTACTTTTTATGATTGTTTGTAAATTAGGAATAAGCATCTAAGTGTCCAGTATAATACCTTGGTGTTGATAAATGGAATTTATGGTTATCTATTCATAGGAAGAAGCTAAAGTTTTGTTCATTTTCATTTTAAAATACTTTTCTACTAGTGATGGTTTCAAAATTAAACAGTTTAAAACAGTCTGCTGGTTCTGTTTGTTGCTGTTTGCCTTGTATAACATTTATTTCCCTGCAGAAATAGTATGCGTTAAATATTCTGCTGTTTATTATAGATTAGGTAGGGTTGGCCATGGAGGACAGAAGTGCTTGGCACATTAAGTGATTGCCAAGGTTCATTTGCAGCCATAAACATAGTAGCTGCGGACTTTGTACAGGGGAATAAAGTAATTTTCTCTTTTATGTTAAATTCAACAATACAAAATTGTAAACATGTTTTGCATATGTACTTCTTTTTACATACCATACGTCATTACATACCATACATCACTGTACACATTTTGTGTTTGCACATGCCCTTTCCTCTGAGGTTATAGTCTAAGCCATGTGTGCACTGCTATAATGACAATTTAAAGTATTTGTTTAATATTAATTTTGACTATATATGATTTTCCTTTTAAGTACTGACCTTAGAACTTAATCCCTGCCTTAAGCTGCAATTCAACTTCATATCTATAATGAAATGCAGAAAGGGAAATTTTTTTCTCCTTCATAAAAGTTAATCATTTCATTTTTTAACATATTAATGTATGTGTTAGTAGCAACCAAAGCAAAGCTACGTATCTAATTTAGTTGTATTTTGTGAGAGTGACATCTGGTGGTTCTTTTTTAATTCTCATGGCTTCTCTGTGCTTGGCTAGATGTTGCTGGAAATGCCAAAGAATCATTGTGTGAACTGCTTTGCTTGGTACTTAACATACTAGCTAACTACTGAGGATCAAGTGAGTACCAATGGCTCAAACTCTAAAAAGCTCAGTACTCCTTACACACACAGTCCCTCTGAGTGAATGCCAGCCATTTCTGTGGGATTTTATTTTAGCATGTGTGATGGACAAATAAGAATTTCTTTTTACTTTAGAGAATTTAGAATTTGAGTAAGGGATACTATCTCTGCCAACTCTCCTCTGTTTTACTCATGAGGAGGCTGGAGCCCCTTGCCAGTGAATATGTTGGCCAAAGTCACACTGTGTTGTCCAAGGTCACTCTGCTTCCCATTGAACTGAGGTCTTGGACTCTGTGCCTGTAAGCTTTATCATGCTGGGTAACTGCTGAGTAAGAAAGGTCGGGGCATTGAAGAATAGGTAGGTGGTGAAGGCATTTTAAGATAGCAGAAGTAAAGGCAGTTAACATTTTCGAGTACCCTACCTATTTGCTTAAGTCGTTCCAAATTTGGCCTCTTTTCTCTTTTGCAAAAGCAGGTGCAGGATCTTTGGTATGAAAAAGAGTCGTCAAAGTACAGTGAGAGATCCCGACTTCATGAGACCACTAATTCCTCCCTCATCTGAGAATTTAGTGTCATCTGGAATTGTATTCATTGAGCCTGTTTTGAGTCGGACCTGTTACATGCATTACCTCACTAGCATCCTTACAATAATCTGGGGAGGTGGTTGGAATCTGCATTCTACACAAGAAACGGAGGATTGAAATGGTGGGGGCACCTGCTCAGGATCAGGGGTAGTCTGTGCTATGCTGGAAATGGACTACATGACTACTGTAATGTTTGAATGAATCATCGAATACAACCAGCTCACCGATGTGTTGTAATTGCTTAGTAAAAATACGCTCAATTTATTTATGTGCTCAGAGAAATCCTTCCTAGTGAAATGACTTGTTCCTCTGTATCCCCAGTGTTCACTCCCAGATTTGTGATTTTGGTAAATACGAAGCTTTGAATAAAGCTTCGGATATGTGCAACTAGAGAACTGTATTTAAAGGTATACTTGGACAATGTGTCATTATTTTTAATCTCAGGTGATAAATGATTAAAAATTTCTATGGCACACATTTTTTTCTTCTGGCAGCTGATTTTATGATTTGTATTATTAAAAACTCTTATTTTTGAATAGTATTTGAAAACCTATATTTTACAAAGTGTATCAAAAAGAATCAGATTTTACAGATCTTCTGAGCTTTGACATGTACTTGATGTTTTTTCTGCTATCTTTGAAAATTACGTTCAGAGCCTGCTCTTTTTTAACCTTGGGAAGGTCACATGTTGTTCCCTGCAAGGGCCATATAGTTTCCAGTGTGTGGATCTCCATTACTTTCCTTCCCTTTGATGAAGAGCTCTGTGAGTCAGTTAAGGGTTTACAGAGACTGGGCTTTGATGTTGAGAAATGACTGGTGTCTGCACCCTGCAGACCCGGTAATGCTGATGCTGAAGCTGAGGTTAACATCTGGCTTCAGGGAGACTCAGGGTGTTGGCATTTCATCATACAATGTGACATTTAAAAACTAGCATTGCATGTAAGATGCAACTGGTGGTGTCCTCAGGATCCAGTTGGGGAGTTTAAAGGCTCCAGAAGACTACGGGCTAACTTGGGGCTCGGCAAATCGATTGCAGAGAAATGGATGGCAGGTGGGAGCAGAATGAAAAAAATGTTCTTGACAGGTAGGCTCAGGGCAAATGTATTTTTTAAAGAACAATTCTTTGCGCAATCTTCTAAAAGTCACTTCATAGACATATAATAAAGGTATATGTTACATTTATTTATCCTTATTTAGAAAAATCAACACTCTATTGAAGTACTAGTGGGGAATGATGTCACTTAAGGTCACATTATCTCAGGATTCCTTTACCTATCAGTGTGCCCTCTCCTCTGTGAATGAAGGTTTACATCCAATATTTGAGGAATCCTCCTAGTGTGTCACTGTGATAATGATGAAGTATAATAGATTGGTTTCCCATTCTGAGCTGCTTGATGCAGCTGGGGTGCAGGCCAAGTGGAAGAGTGTTTGCTGCCCTTTGGACCCTGCTACTCATGGCTAGTAACCCCCGCCCTAGCCCTGTGGGAGGCTGGGGCATTCTCTTCATGTGTCATCTCCCCGGGAATGGTCCAGATGGGCTCCAGAGCCAGGTGTCAAATCTGTGACTTGTCGGAGTTCTCCTCAGCTCTAGGGTTCTGTGAGTCCACAGAACCAAATACACAGCTTCACTGGTCACTAGAGTGGAATGTTGGGGGAAAGCTCCCGGGATGGTGGTCTGGTGCTGTTGGGTGCGGGGTGCTTCTCATCGAGGTAGAGGGAAGGGGTCTGTCACAAGATCCTGGTCAAACTTGTCATCCCTTCCTAAAGAATACCAGTTAAATGCAAACATGCTAATGTCAGCTCAGACTCAGGAAGTCCTCAGAGGGGGGAGGGAGGGAGAGGCCCTAAGAGAAGTGATTTGACTTCTTGGGTGTGCTGGACCTAGTTTTAATTTTTATTTATTTTTTGTCCTATTTTCTCTCCCTTTTTGGAGTAATATTAACCACATATTCCCCTATGCACCACAGAGTGAATTAACATTCAGATGGGAAGACCTGAAAAGTTTGTAAATCTATTTGGTCTCTTTGGAAATTAATACATACTATCTAAATTATGACTGTTAATAGCATATTTGTCATCTTTATTCTTTGCCTCTCCCCCTTAGGGATAGAAACAGTGTAAACTTTTTTATCATTAGTATCTTTATTATTTAATATTCTTAAATTAATTAAACATTTATTAGGAGCCTGCAGTTATTTACATGCACTTACATGCACTTTTATACTCAGAATATGATCAAGGTAATGAATTGACATGAAAATTGTTTAGAAAAGTCTTAATAGTTGAGGCAACACCCCCACTCTCTTTTCTCACTTCCATTTCCGTGACCAGGGTCCTCCCTCCCTCGGGGCACTCCCGACCCAGCAGGAGCAGGCCCTGGAATGCTTTCCTTGCTTCCAGAAGGTCCTGCAGGGAATTTGTTACCCAACTGGGTTAGCCCATTTGCTAAACTGCAAAATGAAACTGCTCGACGTAAAGAGCATCCATCTCAAGACAAGGGCACTCAGCCAGCCCGTCAGCCAACAGTTATTTGCTGAGAGTCTGTGAAGTGCAAAGTACTGTTCTGGGTTTGAAGTGGATTCAGAAGGAGTGTGATCGCTCTTGACTCTAGCCAGGGCGTCCAGATAGGTGTCCATGAAAAAGTCAGGTACCATTTGGAGGCAATGTATGATCAGGAGCCAGGGGTGGCTCAGTTAAACATTTGTTGCACTAACTCCAAGGGGAGTAGCCCCTCAAAATTGTTTGGCCCCAGCACGGGAATGGGGGAGGGGGAAGCAAAGGCAGCTGCCTTCACGTAGGCTTTCTGATGGGTACATCCTATTGGTCAGTAACATGACCTTTCCTATCTTATTTTCCTGAAACCGGAAGGCCTGTGGATGCTTCTCTGACTGACTGTGGCTTCAGCTGGAGTCCACATGGCACAGCTATTCAGTCCTGAGAGATTTAAGGGAAACCAGTTCATGGTAAGCTCTGGGGACATGAAAACCCATACTGGAGAAGCACTAGGAATCTGGTGGTGAGCATGGAGAAGCGCAGCGCCCAGAGGTGGAAAATTCTCCTTGTGCTGTGAGATGAGGATGTGTGGGCCTACGCGCACTCAGGGCCTGGTGGGCGCTGTGCGTAGACCAGCATCCTGCTGCAGATAAAGTGCCAGACCTAGGGGTCCTGATGGGTACCCACAGAGGGAAAGAGCTCCCTGAGGTTGCAGCAGGAAAGGACAGAATTTGAGCTGTGTTTCGGGACCTAGAGAGACGGAGGAAGAGGAAGCCATTGGCCCCTGGGTATATGGGGCAGACAGTCTCTTTGATTCCTGGCATTTAATCCCCCAGGTGGACCCGTAGCTATTTTCCCAAGGAGCTGGGAAACTGTAGTCGCAGGTACCTGGGGAGAGGGTGTGTTGTCACTATTAATGTCACAGTATAATTTTCAAAAATTAGGAAGACTCATAAAGATATAAAATGAGTCTGTCAAAATTTTTTTTAGCCCATCAAGGCAGAAATCATTGAGAGGGTAAATTCATTCAAAGGGTATTTAAGGAACTAGGTGTTAATAGGCTTGAAAGGAAAGTTAGATTAAGATTGCTGGGCTATCCATAAAACGGAGTAATGTTCAGCAGGGCAATAGAACTATAACCTTTAGGGTTTCTCTACCGTTCAGAAATCTATGTAACATGTAACTTCACAGTGTCCAGGGTCTAATCAGATAGTAAAGAGGAAAATTCCAGCACAAGTACATTCTTGAGAATTAAGTAACCCTTAAGAGCACTTATTCAGCAGTACCGCCGTATGTGAGAGGACAGCTGCCCCTCCTCCCAGCCCCTTCCCACTCCTGCCCAACTGCTGCAGTTCCAAATTCTGGGTAGTTTCATTAACATTTAAAAAATATGTGGGTGGAAGCCGGGATGGCTCAGTGGGTTAAAAGCTCACTTTGCAGCCCTGGGGACCGAAGATCGAATCCTGGCCCCGGCCTGTGCGGACCCATATGCTGAATTGGGGAGCTCCCCCAGTTCAGTTCTCACCAGGATGAGACCCCGGCCCAGTTCCTGCCCTGTGCAACCCTGCCCACCTGTGGAATGAAACTATGTGGAAAAACCAATGATGTGCAACTATGGACACTGTTCTGGGCCCTCCCCCTTCTCTCTGTCTCTGTCTCTTTCTGTGTCATAAACAATAAAAATAAATCTTTAAAAAAATACTTGGGAGTTAAGGAAATCTGAAGTTGAATCCTAATTTCTTCACTTACTGGTTGTGTAATAATGGGCAGGTAATTACCTGCAACTGGATTGACTTGCTGTCGATTGGGAGGAGCAAATGAGATAGCTTTTGAGAGTTTCTGGCACAGTGATAAGCAATCAGTAAATCTTAATTGTGCTGTGTTTACCTTATCTCTTTTTAAAATGAAGAAAGTGTTCACCCTTCATCTGGCCTTCATAGACAGTTGTCTTCCTTCTTCCCTTTCATGCTCTGTTCCTCCCTCCCTATCTTCCTTCCTCATCTCTAGTTTATTAGAATCATGTCTAGAGCTCTGTTGGGTTTTCTGAATTACTAGTGGAGGCCGCCACGTTGTACAGTGACTTTAGAGAACCTCCTGCATGTGAAAACATGGGGAGACACTACTAAGGCAGCTGCTCATCACTGGATTGGGGTTGTGGAGAGCAGATTTTCTCCTCTTCTCCACAACCTCTCACGGGATAACCTGTGTGCTGACTTGTGGGACACTGAGCCGTGACTGAAGATGACAAAAGCTGTGATATCGAGAGTCTTCAGACTTTTGATTTAGAGAAGGGAGTCTTTTTCTAGTTAGAAATCTTTATAGTCACCAGAGAAGCATCTTTGGTTTAATTTTAGCTTAGCGTATTTGCTTCACAGCTCATTTCTGTTCTAGCAGCTAGTTTTGGAGCTTCTCATATTGCTCCAGGAGAGTGAGAATGAGATGGACTTGCCCTTGACTCTCCCTCCCCTGCAGAGGGTGGTATTACTGTCGCTTAATAGGGCAGGAAACCCCAATTCCAAACTCAGTTCTGCTCTACTCATAGTGTTGTTTCTTCTTTTTAATATTTATATATATAAATAATTTTGCCTTTCTTGACCAAATGCAAGAGTCCAGTGTAGTTGAAAAATTGTTTAATATTAATGGTCACCCAAAGGAAAAGTTCTGTAACCCTGTTGCCTCATTTCTGTATCGCAGCTCTCAGTAAGGTGATATGATTAGTGTCTTGACAGTCCTTCCTCCCTCCCTCCCTTCCTTCCTTCATGTATTTATTGAGCAACAGCTGTCTGTGAAGCTCTGGTGATTTTTCTATAAACATGATAAATAAGAACCTGCCCTGATGGAGAGAGATTGTAGCCACGTAACCACACAAGATGATTAGAGATGATGATAAGATTATAACTGAAATCACTCAGATGATGAAAAACTGCAAGTAAACTGCTCTTAGTCATTTTAATTAGGGTTCTCAGAGGTGGTCTCTTTGAGGAGGAAGAGTTGTGTGAAGAGCCTTGTACAAAAGAGAACAAATGCGGAGAATGGGGGATGAGTTTGGGGAGCCAGGTGGGTGGAGAGGTGGGCAGGGCCATTTGTAGATCATGGGAAGGACTTTGGGTTTATTCTTAGTGCAATGGAAAGCTCTTAGAGAGGTCTGGAACAGGGGAATGGTGTGAGCCTATTAAAAGAGCAGAAGAAAAGACAAGAATAACTGTGGCTGTTGTGTGAAGAATTGAATGCAGGGTTTCAAGCATGGGAGTGGGAAGACCAGTATGGTCTCTGTGTTTGGGCTGCAGTGATGATGGTAGGGATGTGAGAGAAGGATGCTTTGATCACTTGACTCGGCTGTGATGGGTCCCAAATACCTGGATGAGGAGCTCGGATTTGATTTTTGCAGCTTTGAGATTGTGAGTATGTGTGAGTTTGTGAGTATGTGTGTATGACCAAGAGTTTATGGTGAGGTTGTGGATGTGTGAGTCAGTGTGTATGAGTGTGGGTGCATGTGTGGATTTGTGAGTGAATATGAGAGAGAAAGTTTGAGTTTGGGGTTTTCTCCTGTTGTATTTTTTGAACAGACCACTAACTTGAGGGAAAAGGCTGTCTTATGTGGTATAGATTTACAGGTGGCAGAAAGACCAGCTCTAGGAGGGTAGTGAAGTCCGATGAGACATAAAGGCCCAGAGGATGCTAACTTGACTAGCCGTGGAGGAAGAGGAGACTAAGTTGGTTTTATTCTGGATCTGAGATGAGTGAGACTGAGAAGCGAAAGAGAACTCCATTAAAGAAGTCACACTCTTTCAAACTACCCCAGTTTGACTGCTAGCCAAGTATTTTACCAGTCTTAATTACTTAAAAAAAAATTAAGCCTCACTTAGATTCATATGCTTGCTTTCTTGGAAAGACATTGCGTTAGAGAGCTGAGCGATTCTACTGGCTCCCACCAGAACTGTCCTATGCCCCAGAACACACCCTCATGCTCATTTTCTGGTTAAATTTAGAGTTCTTGATTCTTGAGAAACTCACTGTATTTTTTGTTCCCTTCCAGGACATATTCGAAGATGCCTTGGAAACCATCTCTATGTAAGTAGTAACATAATAAAAAGTATGTAGAAAAGAAAAATCGATGGTTCTCTTATATAAAATGTTAATATTGCATTTTTGTTTTTCTGAGAGTAGGGACTACTGTCAGAAAGAAGCCACTTTTCTGTAATTCAAGAGTTAGGGTGGTTTGTATGGTTATGTATTAGAAAGGATCTATCAGGTAACATTTTTGAGTGTTATTTCTTATAACATTAATTAAGCTAAAATAAAACAAATGTTTTACAACAGATTAGATTTCATTTGTTTATAGCTACCTCTTTTACCAGATTCCCCAGCTATATGAAAGCACGGAGAGCACTTTCTACCAAACCTTTCATAAGCCAAAAATGGTGCAAAGAAGCAATTACCAGTAATTCATATGGAAAAAATTTTGAGCTTTCCCAGACCCTAAAAGTAACCTGCCAATTCATGCCAAATAACATATAAATAGCCTAAACGCGAAAATGACACTAACATACCGTCAAAGCAGCAATGCACAACATGAGTTTTGGGAGAAAGCACAGAGGCTCACAGACATGGTTTCCAGTACGGCCCCTGATGCCGGGATGCGGGTGCGAGTGTGGTTCCGGGAGGGCACTTGGTGTGGCCTCTTCCACTGCTCAGCACACGCTGCCTCTAGAAGGGCTCACTGCAAACAATTGCTGAGTGCTAGTGCTTTGTCCCTTGTGTTAGAAAGTGAAAAACAGCTTCGGGGTTCTTTCCACTGGTGAAAACAGGCACTAATCTAGGTCTTTTGTAAAAGGGAAGTGGTGTAAGGAGAACTTGTGAAAAGTGGGGAATGCCTGTCCATCTTGTTCACTTACATGGTTGACCTCATGTTATAGATGTGGTTTGCACTTAATTTTATTACAAGCATTTCATCTAAGCCTACGTACATAGCTTTTGTAGTCATTTTAAAGGACATCGTATTAGATTACATGGAGTACCACGATTATTTACTCTTTTCTCTGTTGTTAGACATTTAGGTTGTGACTGGTTTACAAACTTACAGCTTAAGTAGTGAATTTTTTCCTGTGTGCCAATATAGCTTTGTCATATTTTTTAATTATCTCCAAAGATTAACTTCATAGGTATAGGATTACTGGATTAAAAGGGATAAATATTTTTATTGTTCTTTCTATGATATGTTCCAAGTGGCTATTCTAGATTAGTCACTGTGGGCTACCATAAAAAAGTACCACAGACTGTGGCTTAAACAACAGAAATTAATTTGCTCATGGTATCTCATAAAGGCACTGATCCCGTAGAGAGTGCCCATTCTTAGGACTGCATCTAAACCTGATTATCTCCCAAAGTCTCATCTCCAAATACCATTACATTGGGGAATTGGGGATTAAGACTTCAACATGTGAATTTGGGAGGGTCACAATATAGTCGTCCATAACACTTTCAAAAGAGTATTCTTTTTTTAAAATCAGTTTACATGCATTTCAATACAGTGTCAGTGAAATGGTTTAAAATAGAGCATCACCATCACTGGGTATTATTTGAAACAGTTTCGCTACTTAAATAATACCTAATTGTTTTAGTTTTTGAGGATTTTAATATTGTTTAGTGTATTGTATTTTCTCTTGTATGAATTCCACAATTATTTTCCCTGTTTAAATTTTTTTCTCAATGTCATTTTTTAATACAAGTATATTTATGACCTTTAATATGTATACACATATCTGTCTTTTGTTGAATTTGCTATAGGTGCTTTCTCCTAATTGCCATTTTTTTATAATATATATTACAGTTACATATTTTCTTATTGTCTGAAAGTTTTAATGTTTATGTTGTTGAATGTTTGTTTATGTGATTAAAGAACTTAATTGTGTCTCCTTAGGCTTCTCTTGGTAGTGACCATTTCTCAGACTTCCCTCGTTTTATGACTTGGACAGTTGTGAGAAATTCTGGTCAGTTATTTGGTGGAATGTCCCTCCCTTGGGATTTGTAACTTTTTCCTCATGATTGGACTCAGGTCATGTGTTTTGGGGAGGAAGACCACAGATGTAAAGTGCTGTTATCACCACATCTTACCAAAGTGCATGTTACCAAAACATGACTTAATGTGATATTAAACTTGATCACCTGGCTTGAGATAGTGTATGTTAGGTTTCTCCCCACCGTTTTCTTATCATGATGTACTCTTTGGAAGATTATCTGTTTATGTGATATTTTGTTAAAAAATCGCTTTTGAGGAGTGCCTGGTGCCGGCATCTAGAAGTCTTATTCGGCTCTGCTGCTCTACTGGGTGGCAGGAACAGGGACTGAGCTGGGGCTGTAACGGGTGCCTGCAGTCGGAGGTGGGTCAGGCTGTGGGGCTGCTAATTGGAGTTAACCAGTGTGGGCCCTGCTGTCCCCAGCAGGGAGCTAGAATACCCGATGTACAGCAGAAGGGGTTCAGGCCTCAGGGATGAAAACAGGTGAGATTGTCGTAACTGATGTGGCCAGTGGCCAGCGCACATGATCACCTGTGTGTCTCTGAACTTTTATGGGCGGCACTAGACTGATAGCGGCATTACTTTTGGGTCTGTAAGGCCCTGTCAGCTATTTTTAACATCTATTATAGTTTAAAAAATATTAAATCATAGGGAAATAAACAAAACTCTGAACTTGACATCCAGTTTCTGGTCTTCCATGTGAGGAGCTTGGAAGTTGGCACTCTGTCCTAACAAGTAAAATGTTGAGCAGACAGAAAAATTCACAGTTCATTTTGAATTTATAAGAAAAGGAACCACAGGGTAAATTGCTGCTCCCAATACTGGAGAGACAGACAGGTGAATACAGAAAGTCATGCTTATCGGATCAGAGACTCGGGAAGAAACCGCAGTGGGAACCAGTTTCAGGGTAGAAAACCTGACCCGTGACTGATGAATCCTGAAGGCTCAGTATAGACAACTCTTGAGAGTTAAAAACTCCATCATTTGCTAAGTCTGTGAAGGAAAGAAAACTTAATGTATGATGTTTTCTTTATCAAATAATTTCATTAAAATAATAACGCTGTTTCTCGGCTCTCTATTCTCTTCCTTTGATCTGTAGCTCTGTGCTTGCATGAAAACTACTCTTTGATCAACTATTAGATATTTCAATATTAGTACAACTGGTTCTCAGAAGCACAGCATTCAAAATCACCCTGTGATGGAGAGAGGATTTTGACTTGTGACTCTCAGAAACCCTTCATGAACTTCTAAAATGCAGAATTCTGGACGCCCTTGTGTCTTGGTTTCTTTTATTCTACCGCCAACCATGTAATATTTTTTTCTCATCCTGAAAACCATAGTTTTAATACTACCTTGCTTTCTAATTATCTAACATTTGCTTTTCCTTTCTTTGCCTTTCAGCCTTTCTTGGGCTGAATTTTGATCTGCTATTGCCAGTATTTTCTTTTGTCCTCACATTTTAACTTCCTGTCCTATTTAGTTTAGCAAATCTAAAGGCTTACCCATTTTAGAATTTATTTTACTCTTTTAGGTTTCTGATGGTGCGTTTGTTCTTGTGTTCCTTAAAACTTGTCTCATCAATAGTTTTGTGTTCCTTTCGCAGTATTGCCAAAATGTCCCTGGTACATGTTCTCCTCACCTTGGTTGTAGTAACATTTCTTGTAATAGAGACTCTCACCTATTATTTGAAATAGAGCTCAAAGTGAGAAAAGTAGGCAAAGTACATACTAGAGTCCATGCTCTAAAAATCTTGCCCTTCACTTGTAGTATAGTCCTCTGTCCAGAGTCTATTTACAATGAATTCTCACCTGATTCTAATAAATTTGGTTTTGTGGCATAATTTTACTGAAGTTCAAGGAAGTATGGTGAGGGCATAGTTTTAAAAGCCAGTTTGTTAATAGTGGCAAAAAACCCCCAGCAATAAAATAGGGAAAAAAACACAGCATATAGTCATAGAACTCAAGCACAGCAGTGTGGTCCTACTTTGCTTAGATGCACACAACTAGACGTACCTGCCCAGAAGGACAAGTCTTTGGACTTGACAGTGGACTTGAGTTACAGTCCTAGACACTGTTTACTGGCTGGGAGGCCTAGGACCAGTTTCTCTGAGTCTCAGTTTCTTTATCCTCTCATAGATTTATTGGGAGGATAAAATGAAATTTAAATGCGATAATGTGAGTAAAGCACATAGTAGGTATTCAGTAAAAATTGGTACTTTATTGCTCCCCCTACCCCAGTAGCTATCAGTCAGTATTCACCGAGAAAATTGTGTTCATAATACTATCTCAGAGTCATTGGAAAAAGGTTAAATTAAAATTTATCTAGTATATTCCATTTAAGAAAATTTCACAATGACTAAGAATGTTTCAAAATTACGTTTTGAAAGTTAGTAGGGTACCCTCATTCACAGGGAAAGCTCATTTGGATGGTTTTTTAAATTTCCTCAACAGAGTATGCTGTACTTATGTCTCCTGCATCACTGACCATTTTTGAAATAAAAGTATTGCAGAAGTAATCTTTTTCAATATTTTTATTTAAAAAAATTGTATATGCTTTCTCTGATTAGAAATACATGTTAATTGTAAAAACTCTTTAGTTGTTTGTGTGTGTGTGTGTGTGTGAACTTCTCGTTTGTCCTAATTTCAGGGTTGTCTATATTTTTCTCTCAGTTTGTCCTAAATGTGTGATGCTGCAACATTTCCTTTGTGATCCATGAGCTGCTAAACTCATTGGAACTCTTTTTCTTTCTGCTGTGTGAGCCTCACATTTTGGTTTTATGTTTCTAAGCACAGAGAGAAATGCTTGAACCTCTCTGTAGAAAGGTACAGTCCTCTTGCCAACCTGATGATTAATTTCTTCCTGGGAACTTTTTCTCCTGAATTTCTTTCTTTTTAAAAAATTTTTTTTATTGTTATTGACAGAGAGAGAGATAGATACAGAGACAGAGAGAAGGGGGAGGGCCCAGA
>PVKE010037292.1:0-15982 GCA_004027555.1 Craseonycteris thonglongyai | reverse complement strand
CCTAAACATTACACATGGAATGCATTGACTTCTTTTGAGCTTTTTCCCTATTCTCTTCATGTCCTAGGGCAAAAAAGGATACAAATAAACCAAATATTTCCATTTGGGGGAAGTAAATTTAATAGCAAAAACACAGTATTCAGTCTCTTGCCTAGAACTTTTTTTCACTAGAAGACTTCTAAGCAACCATGCTTCTAAAAACAAAGTCCTCTGTGATCCAACTACTACTTCATAAATTATACATCATTCTTGTTCATGTTAATTATCAATGTAATGTTGAACTTACTGCCTAAAATAATTCAGAGAAGTAAAGCTTAGGTGTTAAGTGTATAATTTACCTGTTAATACTTAATGTTTTAATGTATTCTTTCTTTCTCTTTAGGAACAAACAAAGAATGCCCAGTTCATAATAATTTCTCTTCGAAATAATATGTTTGAGATTTCAGATAGACTTATTGGAATTTACAAGACCTACAATATAACAAAAAGTGTTGCAGTGAACCCAAAAGAAATTGCATCTAAAGGACTTTGTTAAATAAATTGTTTATAGTGAAGATCATTCAAATTGAATCAGAAATTCATTGTATTGTATTACTGTTTTTTTATTTGTAAAGGATTATCACCTGTATAAAATTCATGCTCCTAAACTGGATCATATAATGGGCTTCTAGTTTATGCTGTTACAAATCTAATAAAATATCCTGTCTGCTGGCTTCTAGATTCTAAGAATCTGATTATTTTGTAAGCACAACAGACTATGGAGAAAATAAGATGACTGGGAGGTCGGGTTACTACCCTTTTCCTCTTGTTGCTACTAGCAGAGTTAAAAGTATGTTAGTTGATTAACAGTAAAGTTCTAAACAAGACACAGTATACCATCATTAACCTTTGACCTGCAGTGCAAGAACCTGCATGAATTCTAAAGGTATTTTACTTAATTTACTAAGGCAATCAAAATACTGCCCAAATACTGGGAACATTTGTTAAAATCAGTCATTCTGAATTATATGAGAATTTAAATATCTTACATGCTTTACTAAAACTTGATGTTTAAAATACTTCCTTACACCAGGGCCAACAAACTGAGACAGTGTCTGACTGAACATGACGAAGTTATATGGTGAAAAGAAGAAATGCCCACTATAGTTGCTTCATAAAAAGGATGAAGTACCGTATTTTCCGGCATATAAGATGACCAGGCTTATAAGACGACCCCCTAATTTTACAGTTAAAACATAGGTTTAGGCCTATATTCGCTGTATAAGACTACCCCCCACTTCCGAGGCTGTAGTCTTATACAGCGAATATAGGCCTAAACCTATGTTTTAACTAAAATTTGGGGGTCGTCTTATACGCCGGAAAATACGGTATATATGAGATTTGATTTCCTTAGTATAAATGGAAATTAAGGGCTTCATGCCTACCAAATTGTCAGGGTTTTGTGGTTTGTTTGTTTTGTTAACTGTAATTAGCTCAAGAAATGTTAAAATGCTATTGGAAATAATTTGCAAAATTCACTTTGTTTTCAGAAAGAATTTTGGTATTGAGTCAAAAGTCTTTGCCCTAGCTATTCAATTTCTAGGTATTGATCCTGAGGACTTAATTAAAATTGTTAGTTAATGAACTAGCTCGTTATTCAGTGAAGCATTGTTTTAAGGTACTAAATATCCAACAAAATGGTTTGTATCATTAAAAATGTAAATATTGGGGAGGCCAGGATGGCTCAGTGGGTTGGGCGCTTGCTTTGCAGCACCAGGCACTGAGAGGATTGAGTCGCTGACCCACGTGCTGAGCTGGGGAGTTCCCCCAGTTCAGTTCCCTGTCTCTGTATCTCTCTCTCTCTCTCTCCAAAAACAATTAAGGGGGGGGGGGGATGTAAATACATTACCATGGACTTAAATAAAGCAAGATCTGAAACTCAACTATGGTCATTTGCTTTAAATCAAGATTATATAAATGAAAAGGCTATAGATTATAATCAAGGGCTTTTTTTCATTGGTGAGAGTAGAGGTGAGTGGAATTTACTACTTTTATTACACCTTTTAAACCAATGGTAGAGTTGAGTACTAAGCTTTAAAAAGAGGTAAGAGTGCCAGCCTGGATAGCTCAGCAGGTTGAGTGCTTGCTTGCCTTGTAACCACCGGTCTGGGGATTGAATCCCAACCCCACCCTGTGCAAACCTACATGCTGAACTGCATGCAGCTCAACTAGTAACCACCGGAATGGTACTGAAGGTTCTTGACTCCCATGCAGGAGGCCTCCAGTTTGCTTCCCACCCCACATGGCCTCACATCCACCTGTGTGGAATGAAACCATATCACAACTAATGATGTACAACTATGGAGACTGCTCTCACCTCAACCCTTAAAAAAAAAAAAGCAGATACCTTATAACCCATATGAAAATTCCAAAGCTACCACTCCTGAGTTTGAGTGCCTTATTAAGCCACTCTAAGTATCAAAATGAGTATTAAATAAAGTAGGTATGTTATACATAAAACTTAAAAATACTTCTAGACTAAATTTTACAACCTCATTCTGGTAAAAGTATAAGACCACCACCTCAATAAAGCTAGTCAGATTTTTTGGTTTCCTAGTATATATATAAAGGTTATGTTTATGCTACATGTATTACAGTCTACTAACTGCAATAAAAGCATATCTTTAAAAAAATTTTTTTTAGATTTTTGACAAAGGGGAAAGGCCTCTCAGAGCAGTCTTCATAGTTGTAGGTCATATTTTCAACATGGTTTCATTCCATACAGGTGGGTGGGGTGCTGCTCAGGGTGGGAACTGAGGCAATGCCCCCCGAGAACTGGGAGGCTGAACTGGGGGCCTCCCACATGGGAAGCTTGCCCCTGGCAAGAACTGAACTGAAGCCACACTCTAGCATATGGGTCTTCATGGGCTGGGGCAAGGATTCGATCTTCGGACCCCAGGGCTACAAGGCAAGCACTTAACCTGCTGAGCCACCCTGGTATCCTTATACCTAAATTTTTAAATGTTTTATTGCCCAAAAATGCTAACCATCAATCTTCAGGGAGTTGCAATCCTTTTGGCACAGATAGACTTGCTTCATACAGCAGGGTTGCCACAAACCTTCAATTGGTGCAAAAAAAAAAAAAATGCAATACTCTGCAAAGGGCAATAAAATAGTATGCCTGTACTTAACTATATTCATATTCATGCACTTTACGTAAAATTCATCAAGAAAATAATTTTGTCTAGAAACTGGCAAATTTACAAAACAGTGATACCTAAATGTTAACAGGTTTATGCTTCAATTTTTAGCAACAACCCTTAGGTACCAATTAGAAGCCCAAATTTAATGAGAATCTTGGCTTGCTTACATCCTTGAGAGACTGCATGACACCATGAACTCTGAAAAATACAAAGGGTCCTCATATACTAGCTAGCTATATGGCATTGGACAAATTTGTGTCTTGTTTTAATTTACAAAGGGGGGGGAGGCAGGTTCATACCTACTTCAGAAATGTGAGATTAAGTGCTTGACAAATAACTAATACTAATAACCATATTTCAGTGCTTATTAATATTTGTGTTCAAAAGTACATGGTGTTTTATATTTCTCAGCTGCTGAATATGTATCTTTCCTCCACGAAACTCTTCAAATGTTTAACAGTTCATTGTGCTAGGCATATTCTGATTCTGATCATAATGGACCAAATACAGTGCTAAGGCTCCCTTTTAAGCAAAATTCAAGAAAATAAGATTAAATTATTGGTACTTCAGCATTAGCATAAGAGAATGGAAGAAAATTTAAGACAAATACAGTTAATGTGATGTCATCCAAATCTGATAAGGATGGAATATATATTCCATTCCAGTAACATGTTTCTAAGTTTTTAATCCAAGAACTGATTTAACCCTTTTAGTGCGGTGGGTCGATATATCAGCTCATACGTAGATCATTAAATTACCCTTCGCATTTCTCGCTAGTACCGCTGGCAGAAGGTAGCACTAAGGGGGTTAACTGATGACAAAACACTACACAAAAGTTAAATACAATTTTTTTTTTAAGATTTATTGTTTGAGAGGAAAGAGAGAAGGGGGGAGGGCCCAGAGCAGTCCCCATAGTTGTACATCAACTGTGACATAGTTTCATTCCACACAAGTGGATGTGGGGCTGCGTGAGGCAGAAACCAAACTGGGGGCCTCCCTCATGGGAGATGAGAACCTAGGCCACCATCCCGGCAGTTACCAGGTGCACCTACAGTTCACATGGGTTTACACAGGCTGTGACCAGGATTCAATCACCAGACCTCGAGATTGCAAGGCAAGTGCTCAACCTGCTGAGCTATAGCTGGCATCCCCAAATAACAATCTTAAATTTGCACAAGCCAAAGAATATGATAAATATTAGAAAATGTCACTGTTTCCTAACACTTAGGTTTCCAAAAGCCTTTATTAGGAATGAATGTTGATAAACATTTTAGGGCTCTTAAATCTAAAACACATTAATGTGTGGATGAGGTATGTTTGACCAAAAACATCTTTAGGCAATCCCTTATTATTTTAGACTTTGCTGATTGATTTTAAAACCTCTTCTCACCATCCTTACTTGCCCATTCAAAAGATTTGAGCCACATCAAAATAACAGCATAGGCACTTTTATGATTTTGCCATCTTAACCATTTTCCTGTTTTCCCCAAGAACACCTTCTGGCACTACTTGCAGCTAGCTGCAGTGTTTACCCCAGGATAATGCAGATTACAGTCCTAAACTTACCCCCCAATTTGCCAGGAAATATCTTGTTTTTATTATTTTCACATCATTCTGGTATAGTGATAGTCTTTGGAAATACATGACATCATTCTATTTACAGCATTGTTTTTAGTGGTATTTCTATTTACAAAATACAGTATGTGCTGAAAATGGTGTGAAAAAAAATTACATACTGATCATCATACATTTCTGTTACATTAGGATTAGAGACAAGTTCTGTTTAGAAATAACTCCCAAGAATAGTTTCTATATTTTATTTTCACATTGAAAACCAGTCAGATTTGTTTCAAGCCTCAAAGAGTGTGTTTACATAAAACTAAATGAAATGTAGCAGCAAGCTGCACTTTTTTTTCTAAACAGGAAATGGGTTAATATAGAAGCTACACAAGAAAAACTACAAAGCCAACCACTACAGTATATTAACACTAAAAACCAGATTGGCAGAAGAGTGTTTAAATGCCACAGCAATATTTAAGTCAACCTTGCAAGCCAATAAAAATGGGATAATGTGTTAATACTCAAATCAAGTAATTACTAGATTTTATTCTAGTTTTCAGGCTGAAACCTAGAGTCACTCTGTCTCATTTCTAACTTTGACACATTTCTATCCAACAGAAGTACGAAAGGTTTAAAATATTTATATTTGTTACAATTTACACAGTTTAGATTGCTATTTTATTTATCCATGCTACTTTATTTCTCCATTTAGTGCAGTTTAGTGTCTATGGAATAAGTCTATTTAAACATTTTAGACTTGAATTTTCAATGAGAAACTATTTTCCACATGAATTCCTTCAGTAAATATAAAATGTGACAGAGTATATTCTTTAAGTCATGCAGATTGTTAGATAAATTTTGGTAAACAGATAAAGAGACTTCAGAAAAATATATTGAAGTGATTTCATTTAGAATGGTTATTATATGTTGGTTATAAAAGAAGATCAACATCAGTATCACTAAAATCAGTGTAATTATAACAATGTTTAAAATCTTAAAAACTTCAGTTCTCTTTTCATCATCAGGCCTGGAACATGGCATCTTTTTTGAAGAAATTTTCATTTCGGGAATAAGAAGTTTCTTAATTTGTCCAATTTCTTTTCTGCTCCAATCTTCTTTCAATACCTGGCTAACTCGAGGATGAATTTCAACAGGCTGAACCTCAGGAAGTGATTTTTGTTTCAAGGTCTGCACACGCTGGCGGACATCATCAAGTTTTTCAAGAAATTTAAGTGGAGGCTCTTCTTGTAAAGATGTTGTCAATGTCATTAATTCAAACTGCTCCTCTCTCATTTCTTTCAATCTTTCAATTTGTGGAATATATTCTTGATTAATCAAATTGCCAATATAACAAAGAGCAGTTAGGAGCATTTGTTTCTTCTGTTCTAATGCATCGCTAAGCTCCTTAAAATACTGGAGAACAACTTCCTTATCATCCTGAACCATTTTCTCTGAATGAGATTTTTGTTCTTCCAGTTTTTCAATACAACAAGTCAGATCTGTCCAGTGTGTGTCAGTTAACTGTTCGAGCAGTTTTTGAGGCGTGTCCTTTTCTTTCAAGTAGGCACTTTGAATATCATCTATAGGATGACCATGATGTTGACCTATGGTAAGGCAGTGACCACAAACTAATTGTTTATCTAGTAGACAGTAAACGTTTAATGGTTGCCTGTAATGTTCTGGGCAAGTGATGATATCTGGATGGTCTTCTTGCTGGTACTTTTCAATAATAGCCCTTAACGCAAAGTTAACAGGTAAAGATTCAATACCAGTTGGAGCAACTTCAACAATACTTCTGCAATTAGGGCACTTAAGTGGAATTCGTAAAGGTCTCCATATATAAAAGTTACCAGATGCTTGAAGAACGTTTTCCAAGCAGTTTCTACAAAATGTATGAGAACATGGTAACACACGAGGGTCTTCAAAAATACTGTAACAAATGGGACACGTTAATTCGTCCTCAAAATTGTGCATTTCCTGTCAAGAGAAAAAAGTATTAGAAGTCTACATATAACAAAGATACCTGAACATGTATAAAGTTTAGCTATTAACCTCCAAACTAATACTACATGTTTGTCATTTAAAAGAAGATAATTGAGGTATTTACTAAGATTATTTAATTGTAGCTTTCTTAGTAATGCAATTTCTAATAATGTTGAATAATTGATCATCCTTAAGATCTTATTGCCTTGGGACAAAAATCATGCTAAACAAAATAATTCTAATTAATTTGTAATAAAATGCTTCAACTTAAAGTTAAGTTTGTTCCTATGTATGAAGACTAAAATTCAAAGTGTTCTATTTAAGTCTAGTTAACCATATCTTGTGCTACCTTTTAACATTCTAAAATGCTAAAATAAGTTAAGGCTTAGCAAATTTATATTCTTTAATTCAAAAGAATTCACACTCCCAGTTGGCTTAACCATAGTTTCTAAAGCCAGTTAGTCAATTTCTCTAGTAACAGTTAATTCCTGAATGGTACTTAAAGCCAGGGGCAGCACATGTAAGATTCTAAAGTAGTCCTTTTAATTTGAAAGTGTAGAAGGGAAAACATTTTTGAGTTGGTCCTTGCAATAAAAGTCAGTTTGAAAGATGAAACGTTAATCATGGTAACTGAATTATTGACCACTAGAGCATGAGTGCTAAAGAACACCTCTTAGTCATCTTCTTAATGACAGAAGCACAGCAACGGTCCAGAGACCCTAGCAGACATAAGTACCAACCTCCTGGTGAGCTGCTATTGGCATTTCCAACAGGATCCTGACAGTTTTGTACCCTCTGACCTTTTATAATCCTTCTTTGTACTTATCAAAGCAGAACATAATCCTCAGGATTTCCTTAGCACTTATACACAAAAATCAAATTACACCAGTTTAAAGAAACTTAAAAGAGCAAAACCACTCAAATGCCATTCATGTAAAATAAAAGTTTAACAAATTCTCTATTAAAAGATTATAAATTTGAGGGGGAAAATGTACAGATAACTAATTGTACTTTCAATAAACATAAAAACCTCTTCACTTTTTAGCTCCTACACTCCTTTTCTTCACCATTTTTTGAAACCAAACTCTTACTTATGTTTCCAATCTCAATTTCAGTCCCTCCTCCTCCCCAGAGCAGGTGCCCTGTTAATTTCGCTGAATGCTGCATTTCCACTTTATTGACGAGATTTTACTTAAAACAATTTTGTAACTGTTTTCTACACCGCATCTGACAATTAAGTTCACAAACTTGCCACCGAGTGTTTAGGCTGGCACCTTGGTATATCAGTGTCTAACAGATGTGTTCCTCGCAACATGTGGCAGTGTCTTGCTGAGTGGTGTTCATTATTGTTGCTGCATGTTTTTGTAAGTGTTGTCATGAGAAAGTTGGAGCTTGAATTAAGAGCAACAAAAAAACATTAAGTTTCTTGTTCAACTTGGCAAGAGTGTATGTGAAATCAGAGATATGCTAGTTCAAGTTGATGGGGTTAATGCCATGAAGAAAACAGCAGTACACAAATGGACTAAATGTTTTTCTGAGGGCAAAGAAAGCATCACTGATGAAGAGAGGTCAGGGAGGCCAGTACCAAGAAGAACTGATGAAAACACTGCAAACTTTCATCAAAATGTGCATCACTGGGAAGCCGGATAGCTCAGAGGGTTGAGTGCTCGCTTTGCAGCCCCAACGTCCAAGGATCGAGTCCCGGCCCCAGTCTGTGCAAATCCATACGCTGAACTGTGGTGTGCTTCCCATGTGGGAGGGCACACTATTCGGTTCCTGCCTGGGCAAGCTCTGATGCAGAAGCCCCCACCCCCTGTTCAGCCCCCGACTCACAGGGACATGTCTCCCATGTGGGAGGCCCCCAGCCCAGTTCCTGCCCTGCATGGGCTCTCTGCCCACCTGTGCGGAATGAAACTATGTCGAAAAACTAAATGACAAACAACCATGGAGACTACTCTGGGCCCTCCCCCTTCTCTCTCTGTCTCTGTCTCTATCTCTCTATCAAAAACAATAAAATAAAAATTTTTTTAAATTGTGCATCAAAATCATTGGCTGACTGTGAGAAGCATAGCAGGCCAAGTAAACATCGATAGAGAAACAGGAAAATCCTAACAAAGCATCAAGGTGCACAAAGAAAGTCAGCCAATTCTCCATGACAATAAATTGCGTCAGTCCAAATCAAGAGTCAAAACAATGTGCCTAACCTTTTTTGACATCAGAGGGATTGTTCATTATGAATTTATACCAACTGGACACACAGTCAACCAAGTTTACTATTTACAAGTGCTGAAAAGACTGCATGAAAAAGTTAGCTGAAAACTACTGGAACTTTTGACTAACAACTCATGTCTCTTGCATCATGACAATGCAACAGCTCAAGTGGCACTGTTTGTGAGGGAGTTTTTAGCCAGTAAACAAATAACTGTATTGGAACAACCCTCCTTACTCACCTGATCTGGCCCCTACTGACTTTTTTCATTACCCAAAGATAAAGGAAATATTGAAAGGAAAACATTTTTATGATATTCAGGACATCAAAGGTAGTGATACAACGATGGCTCTGATGGCCAGTCCAGAAAGAGTTCCAAAATTGCTTTGAAGGGTAGATTGGTATTGGCATCGGTACATAGCTTCCCAAGGGGAGTACTTTGAAGGCAAATTTAGTGATATTCAGCAATGATATATGTAACACTTTTTCTAGGATGAGTTCGAGAACTTAATTGTCAGACCTCATACATTAGAATGTAAGCCTGCAATAGGGTAGGAATTGTGTCTAAGCACAAAACAGGACACATAGTAGGCATTCATTCACAATCGGTAAACACTGCTTCTTCCAAGACCAATGTTAATAAAATGTCAGATCTTAGTCTTTTAGTTCCTTTAAAATAGCAAAATCTCTCCTTTCTTAGGAAAGGTAACAGGAGAGTACACCAGAAATTACATTCCGTTCAGACTGATCAATATTCAGAACCCTAATAAGCCAGGATGTATCATACAGACTTAAGTTTCAACTGTGAAACATTCCAGGAAAACTGACGTAATTGGGCAACAGTACAGATGACTCAACACACATAAATTCAACTGAAATTATGTTCGCAAGGCTTTATGGCTTTACTCTATACCTACAGAGACCTCTGACATCACACAAAAAACGCCCACAAAAAACAAACATTTCTCAGAGTATTTCAATGATATCAGGATTCACAATGAAGAAATAAACAATACCACTTAACAAGGAATAAAATTTGAGCAGTGGACACATACTCCATTTAGATTTAATAATACAAAAACCAGCCCTAAAATAGAATCCAGCTTTTCCCTCCAAAGTTCTCTACTTTTCAAAAGCTAGACATTTTCCCCGAGAACCCATTAAGGGACACACCCCAAATTTCACCCCTTATTTCTTTAGAATAAGGATATTCACAATACTGTAAGGAAATTATCTTCTGAGCTCATATAAAAATGGAAGCAACTATGATAAGGTTTCATAACTTTAGTATTTCACTGTCTCACAGCTGTGTTCATGTTAATGTGTGGCAATGTCTTGCTGAGTGGCATTCATGACTTTTGTTTTTTGTGTGCCATGGCAAGAATGTCGGAGTTTGAATTAGAAACAAACAAACACAATTTCTTGTTCAACTTGGCAAGAGTGGACATGAAATCAGGGACATGTTAGTACAAGTTTAAGAAGATAATGCCATAAAGAAAACAGCAGTTTGCAAACAAATTAAATATTTTTCTAAGGGGAGAGAGAGCATCATGATGAAGACATGTCTGGGGAGACAGTAACAAGAACTGACAAAAACGTTGCAAAAATTCATTGAATTGTGTGTCAAAATTGTCAGCTGACTGTAAGAAGCATAACAGACTACGTAACCAACAATAGAGAAACAGATAAATCTTAACTGAAAATCTTGGCATGAGAAAGGTGTGTGTAAAAATGGTCCCAAAGGAGATCACCGGTGAACTTAAGCAAAGGAGTTGAACTTTGCCAAGACATTTTGGAGAGGCAAGACGATGTTTTGGGCCATTTTATCACTGATGATGAAACATGGGTACCAATATAACTCTGAAACAAAGCATCAAAGTACACAAAGAAGTTAAGCAATTCTCCATTACCAAAAACTTCTGTCAGTCCAAATCAAGAGTCAAAAGGACATTACTAACCTTTTTTGATATCAGAGGGGTTGTTAATTATGAATTTGTACCAAAAGGACAGTTAACCAAGTTTACTATTTAAAAGTGCTGAAAAGGCTGCGTGAAAGCATTAGACGAAAATGACCTGAACTTTTCATCAACAACTCATGGCTTTTGCATCACTACAATGCATTAGCTCAGATATCACTGTCTGTGAGAGTTTTTAACTAGTAAACAAATTACTGTATTGGAATACCCTCACCTGATTGGACCCCAAGGACATTTTGTTTTTACCCGAAGATAAAGGAAGTACTGAAAGGAAGACATTTTGATGACATTCAGGACATCAAGGATAGTACAACCATGGTTCTGATGACCATTGCAGAAAAAGAGTTCCAAAATTGCTTTGAGGGGTGGACTAGGCACTGGCATCGGTGTGTAACTTCCCAAGGGGAGTAGTTTGAAGGTGACTGTAGTGATATTCAGCAATGAGGTATGTAGCACTTTTTCTAGGATGAGTTTGCGAACTTAATTATAAGACCCTGTATACTCTTTGCAATGTGACTTTGCTGGGACACCCCCAACAGGAGATGAAATCTATTCCCCCTCCTCCATATACACACAAAAAACTTAGATAGGCCATGTGACTGTTCTGACCAATAACATACAGTACAAGTGATGCTATTACAGTTTTGGATATAGCCCTTAACCACCCTACAGGTTGCTGCCTCTTAAAGAGTCACAAATCACTAAGTAAAAAGTCCAGGCTACTCTGCTGAGAGGCAAAGTGTAGAAGCAAAGAGGTGTCAGACAGGTAAGTGAAAAAGCCATCTTGGACATGCAGCCAGCCAAGCCTCCTCAGATGTGTTACACAGTAGATAACCACAACATCTGCAAACCAACAAGGAATGTTAAAAGACAATGTAGCAATGTCCCCAGATTTTGGAAGGATCTAAGAATTCTGTACCCAACCAAGATGTAATTTATTCACATGAAACAATAAAAATACTCAGCAACATCTATAGGGTTAAAAAAGGGGGATAAGGGGGCGGGGCTGGGATGGCTCAGCAAGGCCCCGGTCTGAGGATTCTGTCTGAGGACTGAATCCGGCCCAGGTCCCAGAGGACTCATATGCTGAACTGGGGTGTGTTTCCCATGTGGGAGGCCCCTAGTTTGGTTGTTGCCAGGGTGAGTTTCCCATGTAGTAGGTCCCCAGTTCAGCCCCAGTTCAAGGGGGCATGCCTCCCATGCGGGAAGCCCCTGCCCAGGTCCCACCCTGCGCAGCCCCTAGCCCACCTGAGTGGAATGAAACTACGTCGAGAACTGATGATGTACAACTATGGAGACTGCTCTGGGCCCTCCCCACTCTATCTCTGTTTCTCTTTCTGACAACACAACATAAATCTTTAAAAAAAAAAAAATTTTTTTTCTTTGTTTACGTGTGAAAACAAACATACTTCTGAATTTCTAAACTTTTTATGCAGTCTTTCTCCAGAGGGCTGATTTCTTATGGGGTCTCCACAATGTCTAACCAATGCCTATTATGAATGGTCTAATAACAGATGACGCAGAATTCAGTAGTACCAAAAATATCATTACCCATTCTACAGTGTAAACTATTTTTTAAGTTTCAGTTCACTAATGTGTTATTGCCTCTCATCTCTAAACATGAATGGTTAAAAAACATTCATTATATTTTACAACCTCTGAAGAGAAATTATATTTACCACATCATAGAGTTAGATGACTTGCTCTAGGACTTACACTGTGAGTCAGCTACAAGTCTGAGAAAATTCAAGAGGTGCCACAACCCAGACTGAGGTTCACTGACACAAACCACATTTCATGCAACTCAAACTCTATTTAGAAATACAGCAATTGTGTATTCTATATACATAAAGCAAGATTTTAAAACTACTTTCTACATATACATGTACAAAAACAATGATCAACCAACATAATTCTTTCAAATTAGGGGGAAAAAAACAAAAACAAAAAACACTCCTTTGGTCAGATCTGATTTTAACTCTGCCCTTTTGTACTGTTTCCCCAAACTAAAAAAGAAACTATTCCATTTAACCAGACAGTAAAAATTTACTGAAAATTTCTTTCTTATTCACTTGGGTCTTCCCAGAGCTTATCTACTTTGTTGGTCTTCTGGTTTGAATACTGAGTATTATTTTATCTTCTCCAACTTTTTCAGACTTTTATTCTTTTTTGAAAATTAAAACAATTTTATCTTAATAGTTTAGAATTTACATTCTCATGAAATATACTAAATAGGATGTCATACGAATGGTTATTTCACCCTTTGATATTTACCTTCCCTATGCTTCAGTGTGTTTTTTTAAAAAAGTAGTGACAAATGTCAACAGTTGTTGGAGCAGCGGATGTACCATTTGTACCTTAAAAGTCCCAACAATTCTATGACCAAATAAAATGTCACAGAGGACCTCTTTAATAACGTCAGGTACCTTACGAGATCTCAAAAATATTGGCCAACAATAGTGATGACGGAGCACACATTCTTGGTCGTTTTCGATTGCTTAAAGTTAACTGGCAGACAAGCATCTGTGACACCGAAAGGTTTTGCCAGCTTAAAACAACATATTGATTTAAGTTTTCCCCATCATTCGTCTGTTCGACTTTCCGTTCTGCTGTTTATAATACATGTGGGACCCTGAGTCAGTTTTACCCAACGTATGTCACAACTGAGGTCTCACATCTGTAAAATGGGCACAATTACACCTACCCCGACATTAAGATCCAAAAGGACCTCTTACAGAAAAAGGGATCAAAATAGCTGTAGCCTTCCCCTTCTCGAAGGGTTATAACAAATCCTGCTGTACCTCCCCCTTCAGGTTCCTCCACCGCCTCGGCGCCCTGCGCCCCCAAATCCAGCATGCTCGTCACCATCACCACCACAGAGGGCCTTCTCCTTTACAGAAACGTGGTAAACACCGGAGGGAAGAACACAAGGTTCCCCAAGCTCCCCATCTGAGACAACGGGGAATACAGATGCAGGACCCAAACCCACTCTCTCCATCTTCAATCCTCTCGACTCTCCTGCAAACACATCCAATATACCTGCCTCTGCTACAGAGGAGGAGGAGGGGACCGCTTTCCCAGGCCCAAAAAGTGGATCCTTAGACTCACCACGGTGAAAGAAACAGCAGGCAACTTCACCCGCAGAAAGAGAGGTCAATGGCCTCCAAGCGGACGCTTAAAGCTCTTCGTTTCCCCGCCCTCCTCAGCCCTAAGGAGCTTCAGGTGCCTAAACCGGCTGGGCTGGCTGGATCCTCAAGACGCAGGCGCAGTCTCCTGGCAACGTTCAACTGGCTAGCATTAGCCAATGGGAAAGAGCGCGGGGCCGCGGTTCAAAAGTAAACGGCCCGCGGCGCCTGCTTAGGCGAGGGCGTGACCGCGGGGCTTGGCTTCAGCCCATTGGACGGCTTCCTGCGCCTGCGCACTAAGCGTGGGCCGCCTTTCGGAAACCCCGCAGCACAACGCAGGCGGCGTTTGAGTGTGGGCAGAAACCTCATAGTCTCGGGCCTGGGAGAGCGTCCTGCCCCTGGAACGGTTTGGCGCCATGGACCCGAGAGAGGCGAGATCGACATCGGCCGGCGGCCGAGCCCTACGATAAAGATTTATAGCACTGTTTTTTGTTTGTTTGTTGTTTTATCCTGGAGCCATAGGCTTTGCAGCGCCGCTTCTTCCATTGTGACTTCATAAGTTTCCTGCTCAGAGAAGTCCCCACCGCCTTCCGGGAGGGCACACATGCCCCAGTGGGCAAGGCCCGGGCCCAGGGGCCGTTTTATTGTTTGTTTTATTTACAGAATCTGGCGATCTGGAGCTACCGGAGGCCTGGGCTGAGCATGGGAAGAGGGGGCCGTCTGGTTAAGAACTCTCTGGTATTTAAAGAGAACTAATCCTGTGAGAGCTAGTGGGACCTTAGGACTCACTCGGACAGTCTCCCTGCTTCTCCCCTTGCTCTTTCCACCATCACCACCACCCGCGCGTTTTTGCACTTTATGAAATTATTGCCTAGAGATGACTGTTGCACAAAATTCCTGATTTCCAATTCAGTTTCTCCGCCAAGTTCCTCTTTCACCTTAACGCCCCAATCAGAAGAGATGCATTTCAGTAGTCCTTTTCCATTTTCTTGAGAAATTTTATTCAGCTGTATCTTGACAAATTCATCACATTTTCCTTCTCACCTATACTAAGTTATTTACTGCTGTGCTCAATAAAATTAGGAGCCTTGTACAAGAGCCTAAGACATTCAGGTCTTAAGCTCTTGTACAATAACAGGAAAATATTAATCACAGTGTAAAACAAGGTAATATCAGTGCATCCTGGGTCATTCTCATATGTCACCAATTCACCTGCTGAAAAGGTTGCTTTTATGATGTGTGGATTCCAGCTATCCAGAGATACCCCCCTAATAAATATATATTTCTATTATATTGTGCACATACGTTTTCTGTTACAACATTTGAATCTTCCTGATGCACAGCTTTTTAACTTTCTATCAAAATATATTCTGAATATGTTTCTATGGTAATAAATGTAATGTACTTATATATAATCATACTCTGGTGAAAAGCTAAAAGCTTTCATCTTAAGACCAGGAACAAGACAAGGATGTGCAATTTCATAACTTTTATTCAGCATAGTACTGGAAATCCTACCCATAACAATCAGACAAGGAAAGAGATAAAAGGCATCCAAATTGGAAAGGAAGAAGTAAAACTGTCATTATTGGCATATGACATAATACTGTATATACTGTAGGCTGACCAGACATACCATTTTTAATGGGATAGAAAACAATGGTTCTGTCCTGTTTCAAGTGGTATGTCTGGTCAACCTAGTGTCACTGGGCTAAATTCAAGGTATCAGTAGGCTGACCATATGGACCATCTGATACAGGACAGTACTGTTGTCTTCTGTACCATTTAAAATGATACATCTGGTCAGCCTAATATATAGAAATACCCAAAGATTCCACCAAAAATATTAAAACTGATAAATGGATTTAGTAAAGTAGCAGAATACAAAATATCAGAAATCAGTTGCATTTTTAGACACCAATAACAAACTTTCAGAAAAAGAAATAG
>PVKE010037291.1:0-15968 GCA_004027555.1 Craseonycteris thonglongyai | reverse complement strand
TGTGTAATGGAATATTATTCAACCATAAGAAAGAAGGAAATCCTTCCATTTGTGACAGTGTGGATGGATCTTGAGGGCATTATGTTCAGTTAAATAAGACAGGTATAACAGACCAATTCTGCATGGTGTCACTGATATGTGCAATGTAAAAAAGCCAAAAGACAAACACATAGAAATGGAAAACAGAAAAGAGGTTGCCTGGGGCTGGGGGTGGGCGAGTAGGGAGGGTTGGTAAAGGGTACAGGCATTCGTGTATACGATGAGTAGGGTGTGAGCGCCTAACCCACACCATGATGACCGTGGTGGATGACACTGCATAACTGACGTTTGCGAAGAGAGTGGAACTTAAGTGTTCTCACCAAAACAGTAAATACGTGAGGTGATGGATCTGTTAATTATCTACATGAGGAGAATCAGTTCACAATATATACATATATGAACTCAGCCTGATGTACACTTTAAATACCTTCCTGTTTTATTTGTCAGTTAGTCCTCAATAAAACGAAATGCTTAAAAAATCAGTTCATCTGGGGTGCCCAGGCCACGTGTCCCCTTCGTTCGTGGTCGCTGACGGTGTGAGCGGGACGGGGTCTCCGGGAGGCGGCCCAGAGCCCAGGAGCTTCTCCCGGCTGCCAGGGCCCCGGCTCCCCTTGGAGTCCCGCAGGTGGGGAGGGCCCTGCTGCGTGTGCCCTCGCTGTACACGGTCCACTGTTCGAAAGCCACTTGGCGTGTGAGGAGACTGCTGTACGAAGCGGGAGGATGGGTGCCGGTGAGCCTCGTCAGATGGGTGCATCAGAGCAAGGGTCCCCACCCCTTTCATCCGCAGGGATTGTTTTCGTGGAAGACGATGTTCCCACGGATGGGGGTGGTGGAATGGTTTCGGGATGATTCCCGTGCATTCCCTTTATTGTGCACTTCATTTCTATGATGAGTAATCTGTAATGAGATAACGATGCAATTCAGCATCGTCCAGAATGAGGTGCGAGCCCTGAGCCTGTTTTCCTGCAACTGGACTGTCCCATGGGGGGCAGTGATGGGAGACAGTGACACCGGAGTGTGTTGCTTGTGTCCAGTCTAGTCCGTATTCTCGTTTTGGGTGCCGTCAGAGCAACCGTGTTTCCCCAAGGTAGGAAGCTAAAAAGGGAAGGAGGCTTTATAGGAGACAAAGTAATTGTGGATCCTTAGGGGGAAACAGCACGGGTATAGTGCTGAGGAACTTTTAACCCATGTGTAATTTTCTTTGCATGGACTGGGTTGATGTAATTTTTGTGGGATGATTGAAGTTCTCAACATTTATGTTTCACTTCATTTTTATTATGTCATTGCAATATATGATGAAATAATTATACCGCTCACCATAATGCCGAATCGATGGGAGCTGAGAATTTTTTTTTTTAGTAACTAGACAATCCTATTTGAGGGTGATGGGAGACAGTGACTCCTAAGTTTCATTTCTTTTGTCCAGTTTATTTTGTAATGTCAGTTGATATCTGTCACTGCAAAAACCCTGCTTCGCAAAGACAGGATAATGGAAAGGGAAGCATGGTTTTCTTCCTTTCATTGTTTCTTTTTTCTTTCTTTCTTTCTTTCTTTCTGTCTTTCTTTCATCCTTCCTTCCTTCCTTCCTTCCTTCCTTCTGTTTCTTTCTTTCCTTTTTCTTTCCTTCCTTTCTTTCTTCCTTCCTTCCTTGTTTTTTTCCTTACTTACTTTTTTTCTTCCTTTCTTTCTTATTTGCTTTCTTTCTTCCTTTTCTCCCTTTGTTCCTTCCTTTCTCCCTTAATTCCTTTTTTCCTTTTTTTCTTTCTTTCATTTTTTCTTTTTTTTTCTTTCTTTTCTAAAAGCAGGCTTTTTAGTACTGTTTTGGAAGTCTAATGATATTCCAGCTTGACTTTAATCCAGAATGTACAGAGATTTGAAGTTGTCTTAAACATACTTTTAAGGCCACTGTCATTTGCCATCTCAAGCAGTTGATCCTCTTCTAGTAGGGACAAAGTCAATTCACCTGGCTTAGTCAGAAATATAGTGCCGATTCAGATCAAAGGTCATTTGTTGTTGGGAAGTAATGGTCATCTCTTTTTAAAATTGACATAGGTGATCATGCACAGGGTAGAAAGAAGAGAAAGAAGGTCCTGGCTCAGTCGCTTTCAAATCTCTGCTAGTGTTTGAAACATGTTAAAAGTCCCAGGGTTCTCTCATCGCCCGCATACTTCCATGTTGGTGTGAATGTAACCACTTTATCTGCCTATCTGAATACAGTTGTCATTCTTTCCTGAAGTGACAGATTGAGTTTGTTGAGCAGGTTTTATATGTCATACAAGCAAGCCAGTTTTGTGACCCATTCTGTGTCCCTGAAATGTGCTGTCAGGGGTGACTATTTTTCTAAAAGAAATCTCTGGAGCATCTCTCGAACTCATGAAGTCTGGCCAGCGGTCTACCTTTAGAAATCCACCTCATGTCTGTGTATAAGAGACGACGTGTGGGCTCTGCATCCATCTGCTGAGAGATCTGTGCAAATGGACATGAGTTCATGGCATGTACTTTTATGTGGTTAATTATTTGAATCACATTCTGAAAAAGGTGCAGTTCAGGTGATATTTTTCAGCTTACTCAGTATGTCTCTATGGATGACGTAGTGCATAGACTCACAGTCAGAAGCGCCTTCTCTGACCAGAGTAGTGAAACCAGAAAGCCATCCGTCCATTTCATGGCAACCGCTCTGTCTGTGTACATATGGACACTAAATGACTAATTCGGTTTTCCTGATATGTAATCATTCAAAGACTTGAATAGTTCTGCAGCTGTGGTGTTGGTTGGCAACAAAAGTGTACATTACATAGTATATCCTCATGAACATCCTCCTGAAAAATACAACCAATGCACAGAAAGAAGCACCGTTGCCTTGTTGACGTCGGTAGACTTGTCAACCTGGATTGCGTGCCACTGTAACTCATTAATCCTCTAAAGAATTGTGCTCAGTATCCTCTGCTATGTCATCAGTTTGTCAAGTTATGGTGCTATCCAAAAGAAGAACACATGCCAACCTTTTGAGCTGCATCATCTAAAAGTTTCCGACAAATGTCCTTAGCAGCAGGCAGGATCAACTTCTCACCAATAGTAAAGGGCTTTCTAGCTTTAGCAATGCGGTTAGCCACTAAGAATGATGCTCTCAGTGCAGACACATTGGATGAAGTTGCGGCCTTCAATAATTGCTTCTGTTCTTTGTGTTCATGATTTTTCTTTTGAAAACCTCCAAAGGCTTGTCTTTTAATGCAGGGTGCTTGCTCTCCATGTGGCAAAGCAGTTTTGAAGGTTTCATTGCTTTGTTTTATAGCCTGTTTCCACGTATTATACAATGTAGTCTTGGAGAATGTGAATCACTTGTTGGAATGAACCTGTAATTCAAATAGGACTCTTGTTTTTCATTATTATTATTTTTTAATGCAGTTTTTTTGTTGTTGTTGTTGTTTTTGTTGGCAGTCTTAAGAGTCCTATGCTATCTCATCAGCATTGTTTTTTTACCCTTTTCACAGAAGCTCCTCAGTGACATTTTGCTTTTTATTCATTTTGGCTGGGGCTAGTTTGTGGGCTTACAAAAACTGAGACAAGTATGCAATGCGGTAAAGAGGCGTGGATGGCAGTGTTAAATAAAATAGTGGGTGGGCTAGCTTGGACTAAAATAAGTGTAGGATTCTGACTTAAAGCCTGCCTCCAGATGCTGCAGTACAATTGAAGTACATCAGTTCACTTGTCACTATGAAGCCTGCCATCTGATGCAGCTTAATTGTCACTTACTCACAGATGGGGTTATTTATTTATTTATTTATAATTTTTATTTTTTTATTTTTTAGGTGTTTATGAAAATACAGTTCTTTTATTAAAAGTTAAAATTTTTTTTTGTTTAATTTATTGGGGTGACATTGGTTGGTAACAACCCTATAGTTTCCAGGTGTACATCTCTACATACATCATCTATGTATTACATTATGTGCTCACCACCCAGAATCAGCTCTCTCTCCATCACCATATATCTGGTGCCCTCTCCCACCTCCCTCCCCGACACATACTCCCACCCTCCTCTCCCTTTTTATCAGGTAACCACCAAACTTTTGAGGGTGTCCATAAGTTTTTGTTTCTTTGTTCCTTTCAGTTTTATATTCCACCTGTAAGTGAGGTCATATGTTTCTTGATTCTTTCAGTCTGACTTATTTTGGTTAATAAAGTGGTTTCAAGGTCCATCCATGTTGTCGCAAATTGCTGTATTTCATCTTTTCTTATTGCTGAGTAGTATTCCATTGTGTAAATGTACCACAACTTCTTTATCCAGTCATCTATCAAAGGACACTTTGGTTGTTTTCATAATAGGGTTTTGATATGAATCTGCAAGCAGTTGATTTATGATGGTCTCTGTGCAGTTAAACCTCTCTGCTAATGTTCAACTGTATTTGTAACTGCTCCCCAGTGCTGACATCACCACTTTAGGTCCACCTCAGATCATCAAGTATTAGATTCTCATAAGAATCGTGCAACCTTGATCCCTCCCATGCACAGTTCACAATATGGTTTGTGTTCCTATGAAAAACTAATGCTGCTGCTGCAGGTCTTACAGGAGGCAGAGCTCAGGCAATAATTCAAGCGTTTGGGAACAGCTGTAAATACACATGAAGGTTTGCTGTCTCACTTGCCACTCACTTCCTGCTGTCCAGCCCAGTTCCTAACAGGACATGGTCACTGGTCTATGGTCTGGGGGTTGGGGACCTATGCTTAAAGCATGTTTTTTAGTAATAGAATAGTATTTCATAATATGGTTATATTATATTACTATATGATCATTTTCCTGTTTTGGAGTATTTTGTTTGCTTCTAGTTTTTCTTTGTTTTATATGTAAAATACTTGTTGCACTATGTTATTGTCTTAATCTTTTTCTTTGCCAGCAACCTTCATGTTTCTGAGAGAAAGATTTAACAGTCATTTAAACAAGTCAAGAAAATTAATATTTAGACAGTATTTGATCAATTTTACTTTACTCTTTAGTCTCCTCATCATTCATCACAATCTATGACTTTAGCAGTGTTCAGTGACAAAAGAGATTCCAATTCTTATTACTGTGAGATCAAATCCACTTACAATAAATATGTAACCTCGAAGATAGAAATACTTATGGAATTGGACCTAAACTTGAGGTCAGATCCTAAATCCTCATGAAGCATGTACCACAAATTCTTTTATATAATCTTTTCTGTAGGTTGAAGAAATTGTAAATTCTAGCATGTTGACACTGTGAAGAATGCATAACTTAGAATAGTCTGCAAAATATAATATTGTCTCAATGAAAGGTTATACATCAGTCATAGTTTTTGAAATAAAATGCTGGTGTTTCTTCAGTTAAATAGAGTGTCATTCTGTTTTTGTAATGATGTTCATCTTTGGCCTTAAAATACCTCCTCAGTTCACTTCATTTCATCTTAAAAAATTAAAAATCACCCTATTGGTAATGTATAGATAAGAATTTAAGTCACAGAGAGTTTTCAGGAAGAGAACATTGGTCTCTTTAACTTGATTTAGTAATTATGTTGCTTTGGTATGCTTCTCAATGATTTTGCTAATTTGCCCATTTAAAATAAATTTATTTTAATATGACATGTTTCTATTTTTCACAGTCCTATGGTTAAATACACACACATACATACACACCCAATGGTTGGACTAAAATGAAAGTCATGTGTGGCATGTTATGCCATTTTCTTTATTTCATAGCCATGTTTCAGATGCTTATTTATTTATTAAAAATTTTTTTTATTCTTTGAAAGAAGGTGAGAAAGACAGAGAGAAGTGGGGAGGTCCCAGAGCAGTCTCCATAGTTGTACATCATTAGTTTTTTGACATAATTTTATTTCACACAGGTAGATCTGGGGCCACATAAGTCGGAACTGAACTGGTGGCCTCCCTCATGGGAGGTGAGAACCTTTGCCGCCATCCTAGTGAGCATGTGAGTTTGTATGGGCCAGGTCTGGGAGTCGGTCCAGGACCTCACAGTTGCAAGACAAGCACTCAATCTGTTGAAGTGTCCTGGCATCCCCTGCTTCTCAATTTAAATCTGAACATTTTATGTTATTTTTAAAAGATATTTTATTATATGTAAGTATAGTGTTTTAGATCACAGGTAATTTCTTACTGTTAAATCTTCTATCCTCTTTAAAGTATCACTGAGATAAAGTATCTTAAAACCATAAAAGCATTAAAACAGGTAGCAAAGTCTTCTTAAGTTGGATTCATTTAATTTACAGTTTGTCATGAAATTAGAGATGCATGTTTACTTATACTGATAGGGTGGAGGGTGTGGGATGGGGTGGAATTCAGGGTGGGTTTGGTAAGCAAATTCCCTGATAGGAAATTTCATATTACGTAAGCCAATTATTTTATGAAATCGTCACGTATGTTAGAAGTACCTATTTGCAGAGAATAAGTATTGTAATTGTTAGTTTCATTAAACCAGTTTTTAGGGACCTCTACCTGATAACACTTTTTTAAAGACCAGATCCAGTTGCTAAAGGTACTTAAAAATGATGTGATTGCATTTATTTTAAAGTAGGTTTTTAGACATAACTGTATTTATTTTAAAGTATGTATTTAGATTGTACTCATTTTCCCTACCATTTATTCTGGATGGCATCGTATTGTACGCTGTAGTTAAAGCTAATTTATTTTTGGTGTGTATAGAGAAATTATTTCTTACTAAACTCTTCATTCCTTAATTGCAAAAAGGAATATCTGTGAATCATTATTAGTTAATTTAGAGTGAGTAACTTTAAATCCTCTTCTCATTTTCCTTGAATATAAAAATGACATGGCCTCATCGAACTGTTTGCTCAGTGTTAATTTTAATATTGTCACCTATGAAACATACAGTTTTAATTGTCTAAGAGCTATTTGATGTAGGTAGTTTTGATGGGGAGTTCATCTGCCCAACATAAATCTTTGTTTGGGAAATTTTTCTCTTAAAGCCATTAACCTGAAAGTGTCTCTGAATGCTTAATGATGAAAACATTTCAGTAGTTTGTGGGTAGATGGGTATTACTCTGTATCAGTGTCATTCTTATAATATCCTATCAGATAGGTTGCAGTTTGTGCCCGTCTTTTCCATTTCCATTAGATTCTTACTGGAACCCTCATCCTTGTAGGACACATCAGGAGAGGGGAAAACAAAACAGACTATTTGACGATTAGAAGAAAGTGGCTTTGGGTAAACCCCAAGGAACATCAAGATGATCTGTCTGAGTGGGACTGGGCAAATGTAATTTTTGGTGTGTGGAGACAGAGAAAGCTAGAAATACTTGGGCACGTTGTGACCAAGATCATCTTGGGGAAGACATTGCTGTCATCTGCAAATTTTCATCTGTGTTAGTGCCTTATTTGTAACAAGTAATGTGACATTATTTGTGACCATTACTGTCACAAAACAGACCATAATGTAGCTAGGTTTCCCCTGTTTTTTCTTGTACCAGCGCGATATTTTAGCCCAGTGCCAGGCAGTACTGCTTTCAGGGAGGCATTTTAGAAGTTTGAGGGGGACGGCTGGTATTGAGTGGTATGGGCAGGGATCTCGATGCTTTGCAATGCCTGGGATAGTTCCACCACTTGAAGAATTGTCCTGGGCTCTCAGTTTCTGAATGTCTCATCAGGAATTCGTGTGCCTGAAAACCTGGTTACCCAGCCCAGAACTTAATTGTTTCATATATAAGCAGAAAGTATGTTTTGCATGGTTTTAAGGTATACTGAGTGAGTGTTTTAGGAATGTGTTGCAATAGCTATATAATTTGCCACATAAGCTCGAGATTCTGACTATTTTATTACATTTTCAAGTGTAGTTAGGTTTGAGCATGTACATAGTAAAGCCATTTTGTTATAAATTAGTTTCTTTTTATTTTTTTTAAATATTACATGTTGGATATTATATCATCAAAACTTTTTTGCATCAGATTATCATTCATTTTCGGGATAGTCAAGAGAGTATTAAAATACTTGCTGTAAAAAGGCAGCATTGGGTCTAATAAGGGTTAAAATCACTGGTCTATATGGAAACGTGTTTTTTATTGCTATGTTGTTTAGTCCCAGATACTCCAAAGAATTACTACCCCAAAACCTTACACAGCGCAGGGCGTAAGTTATAAAAACGATATTCTACCAAAAGACAAGAAAGTGGTTCCACCTCCTTTCTCTATGTAACACTGGTATTAAGGAAATTTGTGGCTCATTAGAAACAGGATGTCGGGAAAAAATCCAGCCATAAATGCCTCTATTTTTCATATTACATGACTGGATACTTTCCGGACAGCCCTCAAATGATCACAAAACGTCCATGTTTTTACGGTTCTCTTCTGTTCAGCTTAACTTGACTGTGGATAATTTGAGGAAAAAATGGTTAACTACATTTTGCATTTAAATTAAAGACAGGACAAGGTCTTTGGTGTTGAAATCCTCAGGTAGCCTTGTGTTTTAAAGACGGTGACCTCAACTGTGATCTGCTAATTCATAGTGCTTCCACAGTGCTTCACAGAGAATGATGTGAGTTTTGTTAGAGATTATGACCACTTAGGACTACATGGAAATGGCATTTTTCTGAACAATAAGTGGAGATTTGTTACTTTAGGTGACGTAACATATCAGGGGTATAGATATAATCTGACTTCAAAAGAGAGGCGGATCTAATTATCCCAATGTGAATTAAATAGAAGGCAAAGCCCAGGATATTGCAGTACAATTTAATGAAAAATATTATACTAGTATGTGTTACGCTGTCTTACAGTTTTAATATATTTGAAACATCATAAATAAAATAAGAAGTAAGGACGGGTATCAAATTGGAATTGCTTTATTTAAAACCTCTCAGGAAAGGCCACTGTGCTGCAGTGGTTAGCTGTGTGTGGAATAGATCCTCTTTGGCACGAATGGGCTGGTCCTTAGTGGGCTATGCATGAAGCCGATGAGGCCTAGAGGCCTGACTATGCCATCTTCCCACTGTTTCCACTGTTGAGGAGTGGGTCAGTATCTATAAACAGTACTCTGTTTTTCTGTTGTCTTTCCTGCAAAGGGGGCTATAATTGGGTCAGCGTGGTATTTTTATTCAAAAGAAGAAAAGTCTTGAGATTGGGCTTGGTCGACATTTCCCAGGGCTGTAGAAAGTTCGGTGGATTAGAAGATAGATTTTATTTTCAGACTTTCGAGACTTTTGCTTTACATGGGCTTTGATTGCATGTAAGGATAAACTTAAAGTCTCCCTTAGAAAATAGTGCTGGTTAGAGGTTAAAGAACTAAATATCTTAGTTGAATTTCAGAATTTTATTCACGACTAATAGATTTTTGAAGAAAATACAATTTTTTTTTTTATGCTAAAAGCACACACTAGTTTATAATAGTAGAAAGAGGGAAGATTGATTTATGAATCTAAGTATTGGAGTGGTATTTGACTTTCTGATTACCAAAGCAAATTCTTTAGGTAAGGACATTGGTCTTGGTTAAAGCTTTTTGGCTTATGAAAGTGGGTTTTCCACTCTGTTTCATTGTTCTAAGATATTCTTAAAATGTGCTGTGAACCTTGCATTGGGGTGGTGATTAGGAAAGTAGACTAGACTATAATATGTGAATGTTAATTGGCCTGTTAGTGTACATGAAACAACCATATATTTTTGAGTAATGTGTACATTATAGTATCTAAATTGTTTTTTAAAAATTAAATTTTTTGAGGTAACATTGTTTAGAGATAAATTTCAGGTATACAACATTATAATTCAGTATCAGAATACTCTATTGCATGCTTACCACCAAGAGCCTAGTTTCTTCTCCAAATTACTTAAAAAAAAAAAAGAAAAAAAGAAAAAGATTTATTTGGTTTGAGAGAAGGTGAGAGAGAGAGAGAAAGAGAAAGAAAGAGAGAGAGAGAGAGAGAGAGAGAGAGAGAGAGAGAGAGAGAGAGAGAAAACAGGGGAGGGCCCAGAGCAGTCTCCATAGTTGTACATTAGTTGTGACATGGTTTCATTTCACACCTTTGGATGTGGGGTCGTGTTGGGTGGAAACTGAACTGGGGGCCTCCTCATGGGAGGGCAGCTGAGCCATCCCAGCTATTACCAGTTGCTCTAAAGTTCAGCATATGGGTTTGTATGGGCCGGGGCGAGGAATCGAACCCCAGACCTCACAGTTGTGAGGCAAGCACTCAGTCGCTGAGCAAGATATCCCCGTATCCTCTAAATTGCTTTTGAGAAACAGCAAGTCTTATAACTTAAAGATTATTGATAGTAGCTGCCCTTCAAACATGCAGAAATGTCCACTGTTTGTGAAATCATCTTCACTTATAATTTTTTTGCATTGTTCCTTGTCTAATTTCTAAACTTTTGACGAGAGGCTTGTAATTGCTGCCTTCAGTTGTTCTTCTTGCACTGATGCCGAATGCCCACACAATCTGACTTCTACGCACTCCAAGGGACAATAGGTAGTTGTAAGCCACGCTACCAGATCTCCCTCCTGTGCCCAGGGTAGACATGAATTCACTGAACCATGATGTGGCCTTGCAGCCCTACACACAATACCCCAGGCAGCCAATGCCAGTTGATCGGAATTAGCACATGAGATGAAATCTATTTGCCATTTCTGCACATGGTATCTTGGTTCTTTTCTTCCTTTCCATTCAATTTCTTTGTCCCCAATGATGTTCTTTCATTTCCTTCCATCATCTGATGAATTTTTAGGGTCTCTTCCTTATCCTTCTACTTCTTTTCTCTATACATCTTTTTCTGGGAGAATAGTCATTCCCAAATCAGCATTTCTAGCCCAGTCTCAAATCAAATCAGAATTTCAGGTTCAAATATCTAGTTGCCTACAATTTCATGTGGTGATTCTACCATTACTTTTAATTGAGTATGTCTGAAACTGAACTCATTATCTTTCTTCTCCAAATAGCCTCTTCTTTACTTAATTGACTATCATGGGTATTAATTTTCTGGTATGAGGGGAAGTCAGGATGGCTCAGTGGGTTAAGCCCTCACTTTGCAGCGCCGGGGACCGGGGATCGAATCCCGGCCCCGGCCCGTGTGGAACCATATGTTGAACTGGGAGCTCCCCCAGTTTAGTTCTCTCTCTGTCTCTGTATCTCTCTCTCTCTCTCTCTCTGTCTCTCTGTCTCTGTATCTCTCTCTTTCTGTCAAAAAAAAAAAAATTTTCTGGCATGTGAGTACACCTTTGACTTCTTTCTCTTTCATCTCTCAGTTGATCACAGATGATCAGTGTTTTCCCATGAAAGCTCTTGTGTCTTAGACTCCACCTGTATGGACAGTACCCTTGTTCAGGCGCTCATCACCTTATGCCAGTGGCTCACAATTCAGCCAGTGTCAGGATCATCTGGAGGGCTTGTTAATGCACAGAATGCTGGGCTCCACCTCAGGGTTTTTGATTTATAGGTCTGGGGTGGAACAGGAATATTTGCATCTCTAGTTCCAGGTGGCGCTGCTGCTTGGATGGGGAGTGTAAGGGAGGGAAGGGGAGATGAGGCCACAGTTTGAGAACCACTCTTTGCCTTATACTTCCCTATTCTGTTTATCTGCAAACCTTTGCCAGATTAAATTTCCTATAACTCTTGTTTCATTGCATTATTCCCAAATGTTAACAACTGCACATGATGCGTGTGTGTGTGTGTGTGTATATATATATATATATATATTTATTTATTTTTACCCAGACTCCTGCCTAGTTTCCAAGGCTCCTCACTACTGAGCATATTTTACCCTTCAATTTTTTTTTTTTTTTTTGGTTTCCTTTCCATCTGTCTAATGCAGGCTCTTTCTTGTTTGTGTTCTACATCCTTCATGAAGCACTTTATGACTACAACCTTGCTAATACTAAGAGCCCCAGTAGTACAATTTGACTAATTTAGACTTTACTGTCCTTATTGGTAGGGACCACAAGTGTTCCTTTTATAAAGCTTAGCATGGGATTAAGTCAATGTGCACTTACTATCTAGTGAATCGATTGCTTTTCCTGGTTTGGCTATCCCCAGAGGTCGTTTGATTTTTTTGTGAAAATAATTTTAAAAAGCAAATAAAAATAATTTCATGTGGTTGACCAAAGGACAGAAAACTGAGCTTAAACATTGCAACTGAAACCTTGCAGCCCGTGAGTAAGCTTATAATGACTAAGCTACTCTTCTTTCTTTTATGAACGCATACTGTCTGTCATGGTGGCTCCAGCTTTTCTGTAAGGGGTGTGGGGGGTCCAGAGCAGAAACTGGGTGGTAGCGACGAGTAGAGTTTTGAGGAAGGGGACTTAATTTGAAGTTTTTGAGTAGCAGTCACTTTACTTCGATTGTGTGAACTCTACATTGTGTGCTATGTTTCTTCTAAATCTTCTGTAAGCTAACCAAAAGTTGGTGACTTATTTTACCTAATGACTGATGTTTGACTCCACTAATCAGTTAACACATTTTTACTGAACATCTGTTGTATGCCTAGCAAAGCCTATCTAATATTGCTCCCAACCCTTCTTACACACCAACCCCCTCTCCGCCCCATTTCCCCCCACCCCTTAATTTTTGCTCTGTCTGTAAAGCCTCGAGACTGCTTTTGGCAGTTTGTTAGGTGAGAGTTTGATAGACCATTTTGCCAAATGAACCCAGTGTCACTTTAAGGAAGATAACTGACATTATATGTTGCCAGTAATACACCGTTTTCTTGATCTTCATTTTAATGGAGTTTTAGGGGACGTGGAGACTCGAGTATGAATTCAGTCTCATCAGGCTCCCAGGGCTGTTAGAGAATTGCTAGCCAGAGCCCTCATTTCACTGATGAGATAGCCTCGGCCTAAAGCAATGACAGGCTTTTGAGTAAAGTCACAGAGCCAGGACCAGAAAGGAACCCCCTTTACTTCCAGTTTGGTCCTGTTGGCATGTCACGAGTCTTTCTGAAGAAACCTTGGACTATAGCCACACTCAAGACCATTGGAATGAAATGGAAACAGATTTGGGTGGTTTGGGGACATCATTTGGGGTTAGAGATGTAATGCTGTTTAATTTATAGTGTTATTCCCAGTGAGCAAAATATATCCTTTTGTGAAACAAACAAAAAATTAAGCTATGCATCAAAAAGCAATATCCAGAGGTAATTATTATTTTTTAATTTAAATTATAGATCTTATTTTCCCAGAGGCTTTGTGAGGTCTTGCAGCTATTATTCAGGATATTAAGACATGAAATGTTAAATGTATCTGCTTCTCAATACTGGTTTAAAGAATTGTCTACTTAAAAATGTGGAAACTGGAGAATATGAATGATGAGCTTGTCTATTGCTATAGAGCTTCTGCAGCCCAGTATTGATGTTTGTTTTCACATAGAATGTAATGTGAGTCTGGTTCCCATGAATGCTTATTGTGAAGCAAATGCTAAAATGGACACTATTTGCATATTATGCCATTCAAATTAGGAATTTATGAAGGTATATAAATCCTGTTGGAGCAATAATACTACAAAATAAACCATTAACTTGATGCTGTTAGTGTTTAGGTTGCCAATCTCTTTGTAACACCGTGCCTTCTAATTCAATATTTATGGTTATGAATGTGCAGTTAGGGGTTTTCATTCTAACATCATCATTAACTTTAATGTATCAGTAGCCTCAGTTACTCTGCCAGGTATCTAGACAGATGGCATTTTTTTGAAGACAATCTTAGGATACATTATCCATCGGTAATAGTGAATGTAATTGTCAGCTGAACATCATACTTATACTGTGTGTGTATCCGCCAACTAGGTGTGCCACAAATGGATAACGGCAGACTGGTCCATGTTTCCCTCTAATCCCTGAGATTTATTCTAGTCATCTTTCAACTCTTCTTCTAATCAAACCCTATACCTGTTATAAAATAAACAGGACAAGGTTTATCCTGCAATCTGGCTGTGACTCATTTACTTCTAGTATACTGTGTATTGTATTTCATTGATTGCATGGGTGCTTCCATTATTTTTAAACAATCAGCGCTCTTTTTGTATTAATGCATTTAATTGAAATGATAACATTAACGGCTAGTTCTGTGGAGCTGAAAATTTAACATGGTCATATCTTAAGTTGTAAGTAAGCATTGGCTCAACAATCTCAGTGCTGGCAGAGTCAGTCTTTATCTAAAATCTTCTGTTTGTCTTATGCAATTACATACATTCATTTTCTTCTTATCAAATTGGACATGTTATATGTGTCAGCAAATGTTAAAACCAGAAAGAGAAATGGAGTAATGGAAAAATCCCTCAGGACCTGGCATTTTTCTAAGAGGCCAGTCATACTTTTTATTAAGTGGAGGTTGTTTAAGAAATATTAAAATTAGGGAGGGAATTACAGTGTAAGGATTATTCAAAAAAAAGGGAAAGCCATAAAGGTAGAAAACGTTATAAAGGAAATTGCTTTGTCCTTTGAGGTCCAGGGAATCTATGCAAGTCTCAAATCATGATTGCATTTACAATTTTTTGTTTCACCCTAGATGGTGAGGGATTCATAAAGTCACTCCATCTTTTGGAGTCATTTTGTTTCACTATTCAAGAAACTCTCTTAATTATATTATAATGTCTCTCCAAACCGCCCTTCCCTCTCTACCCCTAGTTTAGTTTCTGAAAACAAAATTTGGACATAAGTCATATAACATAGAAGACAGGTAAGGTGTAGTGAATTTATGCTGCCCTTTCTCTGAGGATTAAGACCATGGTATTCACAGTTGCTTAGAACATTAGGATCAAGTAGAAGTTTAGGAGTTTATTATTTGATCTTGAACCCAAATTAGAAATAGAGATTCTTAGAATTTGCTAAATTCTTAGAGATTTTGAATGTGGCTAAGAGGGGTAAATGATTGCTAGGCACTCAGTAAAGAATACAATTTGAACTAACCAAACACTTGTTTAGAAGTTGTCTACTCAAACAAATAAAGAAATATAATTTTATTAAGAATTATTAGCTGCTTTCAACTTTACAAAATTTATTATTTTCAATAATAGTTGCAAATAAAGGGCTGAGGGCAGACTTGCTGTACCCAAGCAATTGCAGCCCTTAACTTTTTCTCACATGGTTTATGGTCAGTTTCATATCAACTCTCTAATTGACAAAATGTCAGTGTTTGTGTTCATTAAAGTACATCTGCCATTGCAGAGGAATTAAAATGGTTTCTGAGAAAATTTTAAAAAGTACAGTATGTGTGTGAAGAGAACATCCTTTGTCTTAACACATTTTAAAGGGGAGGTGTACATGTACGTAAAAGCAGTGGAACTGTACTTCCTGCGCTTGACATAGTTTTGCAGATTTCCCTGGCAAATCTGATTTTTGTGGCCTGAACATTTATTTTTACTTTTTCTCATTTTACAAACTTTGCCCGTCCCTCAGGATCTGCTTGGAAACTCACTGTGCTAATAGGCAAAGTTTGCCTTTTCTGTGCTTTCCTTAAAGTAGCTCATCCAGAAACACTGACCTTTTAGTTTAATAACAGTTTTATTTGAGAAAATGTTCAGATCTTGAAAGCAGAAAAGAATATTTTGAGAAAGGCCATTTAAAATAGCGGTCTCCCTCTGGTATATCTTTTCCCTGCACGCAGTTTACCTCAGACCCATCAGAAGAAATGCATTGTTGCTTTCTGTATTGTATTGATTTAAAAACAAATAATGTGAAACTTAGATTTGCTCAGAACCCATTACTACGTTGGTTTATTTTTCTTCCTGGGCTTTGATTTGCTATTTTAGATTTTAAACCCTTTATGCTGGGTAACATTTTATCTTCCGTTGTTTTAAATTCTTGTTTGCAGCTAAAGTAATTACTTTTTCAGCTGTGACCTTGGTAGTGAGACACAAAAGTGTGTGTGTGTGTGTGTGTGTGTGTGTGTGTGTGTGTGTGTGTGTGTTGCTTAGGGTATTAGAAAGACAGCTATGCTTTGGTCCCTTTACTGACCTAAAGTGATGT
>PVKE010037290.1:0-15979 GCA_004027555.1 Craseonycteris thonglongyai | reverse complement strand
TTTGAAAATACCCATCAACCACTATTCTCTTCTTTACAAAGCACCTCCCAAATTCTGCCCTCTCCTCTCAGGGTAACTACAATTAATGATATGTATTCTTTTAAAGCAAATTTTAGGCTTAAAAGAAATAGATATGCTATAAAAAGTATATATATATATATATATTTTTTTTTTTACATGCGTGGGTAATGAAATACATATTCATCTGATACTTGTCTTTGCCACTTAACAAAATGGATTCAGGGTCTTTACATGACATGACATGTAGATCTACCTCACTTCAACAATTACTTCCTATAATTCCAAAGTATGCATATGCCATAATTAATTAAACCCTACTCCTCCTGATAAACACATATGATGTTTTCCATTTTATATGATTAGTAGAACTTACATCAACATCTTAAACAATAAATTCTTGGGCAAATGTGTATATTTTCTCATAAGAAAGACATTTAATGTGGAAAATTGGATTAAAGTGGGAAGGTGGTGAACGTTTTAAATTTTTGTAAATATTGCTGAAACTTTATTCTGAAAATGCTATAAAACTTAATTTTTCCATAAAGTAGTGTATCTTAGTATTCTACATGCTCAGAACCACTTTATATTATCAAATTTTCAAATTTTGGGACAAAATTATGGGTGAAAAATATTGTCTCACTATTGTTTTGTGCCTCACATTTTCTTATTAGGTTAAGCAGAAAATTAACTGAATCTCTCACCCATATAAAGCTGGATTTACTTCGGTCTTTTTTCCATTGGCAGCAGGTCCAGGCATGTGTTAGGCTCCATATTTTGAGCCACCAAATGTGAGTCTCTGGTACACTGGTTCATTTATTCATTCCTTTATTCATCCATCCAGCAATCACTTATTAAACATATGCTCAAGAAAAACAAGGGGATGCTGAGATGTCTCAGTGGGTTGAGCACTCACTTTGCAACCCAGGTCCTGGACTTGGCCTGTGTGGACCCATATACTAAACTATGGTGTGCTTCCCATATGGGGGAGCTCCCCAGTTTGTTCCTGCCAGGCGAGCTTCCTATGCCGGAGGCCCCCTCCCTTCATTGCTCCATACCCACCTGTGTGGAATAAAAGTACCGGTATGTAAAAAAATTATGGAGACTGCTCTGGATCCTCCCCCTTCTCTCTCCGTGTCTCATCTCTATAGAAAACAATAAGGTAAATCTTAAAAAAAGAAAAGAAGAAAATGACAAAGCATTTAATTCAAGCTGGAGATTAAGTTAGGCTACATCAACAGAGGTAATTTGCAGCCATAGGTTTAGATAAAACTGAGGATGATGTATATAGCAGTCATTTCCTCTCCTGCAAGCCAAAATAACACAAAATCTGATACACAAAAGGAAAAATAAATGAAGAAAATACTCAACAAGAAAAATCTACCAATCAAAGAAAAATTTTCTGTTTCCAAATACATATATATAATACGAATATACATTCATACACACACACATACATACATACATACATATATATATATACACTGGACTCAGTTAACTGGAACCCCTAGGCATAGATAGATGCTGGATAAATGTAAATAGACTCTTTCATAACTGGAACTCCAGCCACCAGCACTCTCAAGCAACTGGCAAAATCTCAAACAACAGGCAAAAAAAAAAAAAATGTTGCTGGTTGTTTGAAAGCACCAGTTGCTTAAGCCTCTGTTAATGGAGAGTATACTGTATATATACATATACATGTGCCTCTGTATCTGTATCTCATATTTTATATGAGGGCTGTCCTGAAAATAATCCAGCCATTGTCAACATAACTAGAAAGGTTACATGGCTGGATACTTTCCGGACAGCCCTTGTATACAGTTACACAAGTATTGTATCTCAGGTCCCTTTTAAAAATCTAATTTTGGGGAAGCTGGGATGGCTCAGTGTGTTAAACACTCTTTTTGCAACACCAGAGACTGAGGATCGAATCCAGGCTCCGGCCCAGGCAGACCCATATACTGAACTGGGGTGTGCTCCCAGTTCAGTTCTTGTTGGGGCCTACATGGGAGGCTCCAGGCCCAGTTCCTGCTCTGCACAGTTCCCCGGCCCATCTGTGTGGAATGAAATCATGTTGAAAATTGATGATGTACAACTACGGAGACAGCTCTGGGCCCTTCCCCTTCTCTCTGTCTCTGTCTGTCTCTCTAGCTGTCAAAAAAACAATAAAAATAAATCTTTAAAAATCTACTTTTGTGTGGTATCCTTTTTTTGTTCAACTTTGAGCTTATACCCAGCAGTATCCCAACACTTATCTTCTTTAAACTAGGGTATCTGTTTTAGGCAGCTGGCAACTCTGCAGTAACTAGTTTCTCATCCAGACAGAGCAAGGAGCTATAGGTCCCAGGTAGATGGAGGCTGAGATTTCATAATGCGTCCTACATCTAATTGGTGGACAGAGATTGTCAAAATTTTATATGTGAAACATCATATTCCAACTAAAGCTTTCAAAGACATTTAATCCATGAGCGTGAGGAAGGCAGAGCAATCTGGTTCCAGTGAGGACTGTAATCCCAAAGTCCTATCCACTCAGTACCCTTTCTTCTTACTCAGGGTCAGAGGTCCTGGTACCCAACCACTGAACTCTAGGGTTCCCTCTGAGCTCTGCTGAGAAAGCTCTGTATTAGAAGCCTCTTCCTTCGCAGTCTCCCCTCACAGGCATCCCTCTGTGTGGACTTCATTCTCCTCAATGCACTGAATCCCAATTTTTCTGCCTGGGTTTCTAGCACTGCCAACAACTTGTGAGACACCCCAACCTCTGCATCCCCAGCATACATTACCATACCATTTCTTGTTACCCAACTCCTTATTACACAACCCCTGGCAAAGACACACAGAGGCACACATTGTCCTACCCACTAATCTAGTTTCTATTCTCAGAATGCAACTGGATGTCTTCTGTGTAGGCCATCACCCCCCTTGAGATTTTAAGATTTTTTTCACAGGAGTTTCCTTCTTGTTGACTACAATCCCTATCTCTTTCTTTCTTCATTGCCTTGTTTTGAACTCTTCTTCTGCAAAGAGACTCCTGCTAGTGCTTTACTTGGTAGCTTCTCAGCACCAAATAATGAAGAGGGACTTTTGACTTTTCATTCATGTTCCACCACTCAGACCAAACTCTTCCAAGTACTCTACTCACTCACAAATTAGGAGGATTTCCACTTTGACTAACGAGAACAGGAACAAGTTTCAGCCCTGCGCGAGTTCCAGAGTTCACTTTGTATGCAGCATTCTCCTCTTTATTATTCTTCCTGCAAATTCTGGCCATCTTGGCCTTCCTGAACTCCCAGCTGCATCTCCTCAACACAAGGAGACTGTCCAGGTTTCCACCCTGTGCGCTGGAGCCTGTAGGACTTATCTAATTTATTACCCATTTCTTAGAGATCACTACCCTTCATGGCCTGATGTTCAACAAATTAAAAAATGTTTAATATTTTTATTTATTTATTTATTTTTGACAGAGAGAGAGAGAGAGAGAGAGAGAGAGAGAGAGAGAGAGAGAGATAAAGAAACAGAGAGAGAACTGAACTGGGGGAACTCTCAGTTCAGCACATGGGTCTGCACGGGCCTGGGCCAGGATTCGATCCTTGGTCCCCGGCAATGCAAAGTGAGCGCTTAACCCACTGAGCCATCCCTGCTTCCCCTAAAAAATGTTGTTTCATATATTTCATCTGATATTTAAGTATATAATGTAGAAGTTCAGTTCCAGTTCCACTGTAGCCAGAAGCAAAAGTCCTATAGATTCAAATTTAAAATTTAAATTATCAGGGAAGCTGGGGTGGTTCGATAGGTTAAGCACTCACTTTGCAGCCCTGGGAACTGAGGATCAAGTCCCAGTCCAAGCCCGTGCAGATCCACATGTTGACCTGCGGTGTGCGTCTCATGTAAGAGGCCTCCAGTTTGGTTGTTGCCCATCCCCTGGCTTGGCCCCTGGCTTGAGGGGCCGTGTCTGCCATGTGGGAGGCCCCCAGCCCTGTTCCCACCCTGCACAGCTCCCACCTATCTGTGTGGAATGAAACCATGTCGAAAACTGATGATGAACAACTGTGGAGACTGCTCTGTCCCCACCCTTCTTTCTGTTCCTCTCTGTCTCTGTTTCTCTCTCTGTCAAAATCAATAAAATAAATCTTAAAAAAATTTAAATTATCTAAACATGACAAATATCCCAAAATTTCAATCTTATTTAAATTAAAATCAATATTAGGCTGTGGAACCTATTTATGTTAATGTAGACATACTTACATGCAACTGTAAAATTGCACATCAAAATACAGAAAATTTTCTCTACTTGTGGAAACATAAGTGATTATTTTCTTATTTATGGTTTTAAAATTTCCAACATTTTTGAGACACATATGAATTACCTTTATAATTATAAAATGCAACTATTTTAAAGTGTAGTTTTAACTATCAAAAATAAGTACACATTTTCTAGATGTTTTGTTTGTAATATTGATCATTCTCTTGCTGAGTTTTACTCAACCTTTAGTGTGCCTACTGCTTCTTTGACTAGAAAGGAAAACAATGTAACTCAAATAGTAATCTGTGTGTCATAATTCCACTTTTTTCACATTTTTAAAGACAATGCTGCACAGATAATAGTCTATCTTCTTTTTGAAGCCTTCTGTCTAGAAAAAGTATTAACTTAAATTATAAAAAGGAAAGCTAATTTATATCTAAATCATATTTAATATGATTTGGTCCAATAGTTATATAAAGCACAGTATACAGGCAATTTTGGGAAAAGGAATTATAATGATCACATTCATTATTGTGAGTTTTGTTTATATGTAACTTGTCAAAGCTCATACTAAATAAATCATGTTGTTTAAAAAATATTTTTTTCTAAAAATATTTGTTTTATTGTGTGTGTATGTGTGTGTGTGAGAGAGAGAGAGAGAGAAAGAGAGAGAGAGAGAGAAGGTGGTGGGCCCAGAGAAGTCTCCATTGTTGTACATCATTAGCTGTGACATTGTCTTATTCCACACAGGTGAATGTGGGGCCATGTGGGGTGGGAACTGAACTGGGGGCCTCCTGCATGGGAGGTGAGAATCTTTGCTACCAAACCATCCCAGCAGTTACCAGCTGTGCCAATGTTCAGCATATGGGTTTGCTTGGGCTGGGGTCAAGATTGTTCTTTAAAAAAAAAAAAAAAGGATTTATTTTTTGTTGTTTTCACAGAAGGGGAGGGAGTGAAAGAGAGAGAGAGAGAGAGAGAGAGAGAGAGAGAGAGAGAGAGGAAGGGGGATGGCCCAGAGCAGTCTCCATATTTGTACATCAATAGTTGTGACATAGTTTCACTCTGCAGGTAGATGTGGAGCCGCACAGGATGGAAAACAAACTGAGGGCCTCCCAAATGGGAGGTGAGAACCTTTGCTGTTGTCCTGGCAATTACCAGTTGCACTGCAGCTCAGCATATGGATTTGCAGAGGCAGGGTCCGGGATTTGATCCCTGGACCCCATGGTTGCAAGGCAAGTGCTCAACCTGTTGAGCTATCGTGGCATCCCATTATGTTCATTTAAAGAACTGGTAAAACTCACCACCAACAAAAAAACAAACAATTTAATTTATAACATGGGTCGAGGACCTGAACAGATTACTTCTCCAATTAAGACATACAAATGGACAACAGATATACGAAAAATTGTTCAAACTCACTAGCTATTAGGGGAATGCATGTCAAAACCACAATGAAATAATACCTCACCCACCTGCTAGAATGGCTATTATCAACAAGACAAGGAACAACAAGTGCTGGAGAGGCTGTGGAGAAAAAGGAACCCTCATACACTGCTGGTTGAAATGCAAACTGGTAGAACTGCTATGGAAGACACTATGAAGGTTCCTCAAAAAACTAAGAATATGACCCAGCAGTCCCACTTCTGGGTATCTACCCCAAAATTTGAAAATCTTAGTTCACAAAAATATATGTGTACCTCAATGTTTATGACAGCACTGTTCATGGTGACCAAGTCATGGAAATAGCCAAATTGTCCTTTGATAAATGACTGGATAAAGTGGTACATATACACAGTACAGTATTACTCAGCCATAAAAAGATAAAAATGTTTTCATTTGTGAAAGCATGCATGGATCTTGAGATCATCATGCTAAGCGAAATAAGCCAGACAGAAAAAAAACCCACTAAGAACCATACGACTTCATTTATATGTGGAGTATTAAACTGAAAGTAACAAAGAAACAAAAACTCATGGACACAGTCAACAGTTTCATGGTTACCTGAGGGAAACGGGAGAGGGGTGAGGTAGGAGAGACGGGGAGTCAAATATATGATAATGAAAAGAGAACTGACTCTGGATGGTAAACATATAATGCAACATGTAAACAATGAAATGTAGAATTGTACACCTAGAACCTATATATTTTTTACTAACCAATGTTATGCCAATAAATTTAACAATAAAAAAATGAGGAAAAAATATATGTTCTGTAGTCATTACTGCGTTATTTTCAAGTTGTGCCTGAAAATGCACTGTATTTTTCTCATGTTTAATGCAACATATTTCTTTTTTTTTAAAGATTTATTTTATTGATTTTGACAGAGAGAGAGACAGAGAGAAAAGGGGGAGGGCCCAGAGCAGTCTCCATAGTTGACAGCATTAGTTTTCCATGTAGTTTCACTCCACAGGTGGGCACGGGGCTGCGCAGGGCAGGAACTGGGCCGGGAGCCTCCCGCATAGGCCCTGGCAAGAACTGAACTGCGGGCACGGCCCCAGCTCAGCATATGGGTCCATGTGGGCCAGGGCCAGGATTTGATCCTTGTTCCCCCGGGCTTCAAAGTGAGCATTTAACCCACTGAGCCATCCCAGCTTTCCCTAATGCAACGTATTTCTAAGAACATTTATCATTTTCTTTCATAAACTATTATCAACACAAGTTCTTTCTTTTTAATTGTTAAATTTATTAGGATTACATTAGTTAGTAAAAATTATATAGGTTCCAGATATACAACTGTTTCCATCACCATATATTTAGATCCCCCTCCCTCCTCTTTTTCCCTCTTCCCATTTATCCTCAGGTAACCACTGAACTATTGACTGTGTCCATGAGACTTTGTTTCTTTGTTGCTTTCAGTTTCATATTCCACATGAATGAAGTCGTGTGGTTCCTGGCTTTTTCTGTCTGGCTTATTTCACTTAGCACACTGGGGAGACACAATGATTACGATTTCTTTTTTTTTTTATTGTTAAATTTACTGGGAGTGACATTAGTTGATAACAGTTACATTGTTTCCAGGTGTACAATTCTACATTACATTGTCCATACATTGCATTATGTGCTCACCACTCAGAATTAGCTCTCTTTCCATCACCATATATTTGATGCCCCTTTCTATTCCACTCCCAGCTCTCCCACCCACCTCCCCCTTTTACCCTCAGGTAACCACTAAGCTATTGACTGTGTCCATGGGTTTTTGTTCCTTTGTTATTTTCAGTTTTATATTCCACCTATAAGTGAGGTCATATGTTTCTTGATTCTTTCAGTCTGACTTATTTTGCTTAATAAGATGTTTTCAAGGTCTGTCCATGTTGTCATGAATGGCTGTATTTCATCTTTTCTTATTGCTGAGTAGTATTCCATATATATTGTGTGCTTTGTTCCTAGCTATATTTCATGTACTCATTTTCTGCACTCAAGAATTTTACCATTTAAAAAAAATTTTGTAGCAGTAATTTATTTGGCATAGAAATAGTCATTTATATAGATTTTACTTTTTCAAATCTTGCACATTATACTTTAATTATTTATTTCACCATTTTAATGGTATTGTTTATTGACTGCCCTAAAAAAAAATTCACAGTCATTGATATGATTCCATATTATCTGTGAGCCTTAGGATTTTCTCATCATTATATTACCTGTCCTTTCTCTTTCTTTTCATTGTTTTTTTGTTTGTTTGTTTGTTTGTTTTTTAAGAATAACCATACTGCCTCTTTGCTCGTGTGAGCATTTTCTCTGGATTTTTCTGACCATGGCCCTATTTCTGAAACTAATGATTTTCTGAGTTTTACCGAATGATTTTTGATCCAAAGATGTTTATATAGATTTTCAGTTGTAAAATATATACACATTATTTATTTCTTTGCAATGCAATAATCTTATAATGCTTTCATTTTTTTCTTTTAAAAATATTGCTTCACACTCTTCAGAACAAGCTGCAGGTGAATTAATAAACCAGTATTTTTGCCAATATCCATTTTTTTATCAACACAATTTGATATTTAGTTTGCATTTTCCCTTTGTAAAATTAAGACTGTTCTTTATTTTCTCATGTTGTCATTTTCTTTCCTTTATAATCATTTACTGTAGATCTATTAATACATAATTTGATGACTACTTGACACTATTAAGCAATTATAAATTACTACATTATAAGGCATTTATTCATTTATATGATTTTTATGTGTCCTGTAATTTTTACCTTTTCTGCAAACTTCTTTATTATATATTCATTTCTCTATATACACAGTTTCACATACTTTAAGCTATGTTTGCAAAAGGAGCTGAATATTTGTGTCTTCCCCAAATTCTATGTACTTGGAGGTGGAGCTTTTGGAAGATAATTAGATCATGAAGGTGGAACCCTTGTAAATGGCCAGAGAGCTACCTAAGTTCTCTTTCTGCCATATAAGGATACCAAGAAGTCTGCAGTTTGCAGAATGAAAGAGGTTTCCCCACTAGAACTCAACCATGCTGACACTATGCTCTTATACTTCTAGCCTTCACGACTGTGAGACATAAAATTCTGATATTAATCATCCAGTTTATGGTATCTTGTTATAGGAGCCTAAGCTAATTATGACAGTATCTAAAGCCACTGATTTATACAGTCATTTAAATTTTTTTTTCTGATAGTTCAGATTTTCTGATCTTTAAAAAAAAACCCACCAAACTATTGAATGTGTCCATAATGGTGGTTACCTGGGGAGAGGGGAGAAGTGGGGAGGGAGAGTTGGGGGTGGGTGGGAGTGGACACCGGATATATGGTGATAGAAAAGGGGGCTTATTTGTGGTGGTAGGCACATAATGCGATGCATGGGTGATGTGATGTGGACTTGTACATCTGGAAACTACTTAATTGTTACCAATCAATGTCACCTCATTAAGTTTAACAATAAAAACAAACAAACAACAGTTTTTGTTTTATTGATATTATTTTTTGTTCTAATTTCAATTTCATTGATTATTGTTCTTATTGATATTACTACTATACTTCTGTTAGCCTTAGATTTAATTTACTTTTCTTTTTCTAGTTTCTTAAGATAGAAGCTGATACTATTGAGTTGAGTCTTTTCTTCCTTTCTAATATAAGCATTTAATGACATATTTTTTTCACTTAGCACTGCTTTAGCTGAGTCCCACAAATTCTCATATATTGTATTAGAATTTTCATTCAGTTCAAAATATTTTCTAATACCTTCAATAATTTCTCTTGAAATATGAGTTAGTAAAAATGTATTCTTTAATTTCTAAATATCTGTTGACTTTGCTGATATAAAATAAAACTAAATTTTGGAGACATAAATGTCAGAGTGAGGTATTTGTACCTAGTGTGTCGAGTAATGTGGAGCCATGGATGATTTTTGAGAAGTATACTGACATAATCAGAACCATGTTTGAGAAAAACAATCTTGAAGGATGGAATGTATTGTAGGCAGAAAATAGATGGGTAGCTAGGAATCAACTACTCATTCTAGCCAACTATACCATCTCATGCACTTATATCTATTAAATTTATCTCTGTTTCCAAGGGATGCTAGGATGGCTCAGAGGGTTAAACACCTGGCTTGCAGCCCTGGGGTTCAAAGATTGAATCCTGGCCTTGGACTGTGCAGACCCATGTGCTGAACTGGGGTGTGTCCCCAGTTTGGTTCTTGCCAGGTGAACTTCCCATGTGGGAGGCCCTTGGTTTGGCCCTCAGCTCATGGGGGTGTGCCTCTCATGTGGGAGGCTGCTGCCCAATTCCTGCCCTGTGCAGCCCTCCACTCACCTGTGTGGAATGAAACGATGTCAAAAACTGATGATGTACAGCTATGGAGACTGCTCTGGGCCCTCCCCCTTCTCTCTGTCTCTGTCTCTTTGTCAAAAGCAATAAAATAAGCCTTTAAAGAAATTTAAATTTACCTCTGTTTCTGAAAGACCATTTATCTAAGTATTGAGGTCACTTTGAACTGAAATCCCAATTTAAATATACTAGCAAATTCACTAGTTAGTGTCATCTGTAAACCTAATTAGCACACACTTTAATTATCTATATGAATGACTGCTTTAACCACTATTATGGTCAAACCATTTACATTGCTCAAACTGGGCTAAAATTTTTGTTAGTGAAGTATATGTTGACATTTAACAAATGTGTTTCAAACCAGAAGCAATTGCTACTTAGTTACTTAGAACCTAAAATGTAATTGTCATGAGACACAATTAGTATGAAATCAGAATCTCATTAATCTCAGTTCAATTAGTCTGAATCATATACTTAAAAGTCTGTTTTTCAACATATTTTTACAAGCTTTCTTACTCTTTTAAGTCAACATTTATTGCAAAAAAATATTTCTCTTGGAACTTAGAAATACTGTGGAAGTAAAACAATTGTCACCCAATGTGTGTGACTTAAAAGACAAGTAATATTAAGTTGGGCTGGGATCATAAAATAACATTACATTCTAATCAGCAAAGATTCTGCAATTTTAAAGATTTTTGTTATTTTTTTTTTCAATGCAGCTGAGTATCAAAACATCCGTATTACATAGACAGGAATTTGGAATATTCTTTTAAAAATATATAAGGAAATCTAATGATTACTTGCCATGAATAGGAAAGAGCAAAGCATATGAAGTGGTGATCTGCAGTAAAAAACATCTCTAAGGCTTTTACGTTCTCTAACCTGGTTCTTCACAGACAGCATATGAGGAACTCTGAAATTGTGAATTGGCTATACAACACTCATTCTGAAGTCACACAGCAACTTTCAAAGGACCCTTCAGTACTTTATCAAGGTCACCCTTTTTGCCATTCCCTTCAATGTTGCTTTAATTAATACTAAGGCTCTTAATATTTTTGGGTATGGATCCCTTTCAGAATGCATAATGTTTTCTATAATTTCAGAGGGTTGATAGAGACCTTCCTGTTATATGTTTACTTGTGTCCCTCAGAATGATATGTTGAAGTCCTAACCTTTACTACTTGTGTATGTGAGTTCATGTGGAAATAATTTTCCTAGATGTAACCAGGACATTAGGGTGGGCCCTAACTCAATATGATTGGTGTCCTTACAAAAAGAAGAATAACAATGTTAAGACACAGACACACAGGGAGAATGCCATGTGAAGGTAAAGACAGACTGGAGTGATGCACCTATAACCCACAGAAGGCCAGAGTTTAAGTTGTCACCATAAGCTAGAACATAGATATGGAATACTGTCTCCTTCAGATCACTTGGGAGGAAAACTAATGCTAACACCTTGATTTCAAACTTCTGGTCTCCATAAATGCAAAACAATAAATTTCTGTTGTTTTAAGCTATCCAGTTTATAGTACTTTGTTTTGGCAATCCTAACAAACTAACACATTCACCCTCAAGTCTTAGTTGTGAACTTTTTTCTTTTTCTTTTCTTTCTTTCTTTCTTTCTTTCTTTTTTTTTTTTTTTTTTTGCAATTTATGAAACCCAAGATCCTTCCATTTTCAGGTATTTGTTCAGCAGCCAGACCTAGTGGCAAGATGCCTGTTGTACAGTATAAAGCAAATTTTGCTACAACTTCTATGGTTAAGACTAGAAAGTATTAAAAGTAAGACAGGCTGGTAGCAGAAATTTCATTCCATTGTTAGTTTCTCTCTACAAATAGCTTTTACTTACTCATTGATTAATGTATGTGCCTGTCTTATGCATAACGTTGATTATCAAATTTGCAGTTGACTCACTTTTTAATGGTTATTCAAACACACTCTTTTTCAAGTGCAAAGCAAAAATTTATCCTGATTTAAATAAAATGTAGGCAATGAACAAATAAAGTTATATCTACTAAACTGTTAGTATGAGCTCCTTTTTAGGTTGTTAACTGGGATTTATATGTTACCCATGCCCATAGGTTTTTGAAATACACAAAATATATGAACTTAAAGACATATGGAAGCACAAGTAAAAAATCAAACAATATAAACCAGTACATGATATAGTTTTGAGGTCAAAGAAGCTGCTGAAAATTCATGAAAAATAATAGGTTTCACAAGATCAAAAAATAAAGAAGAAAACATTTTTCCCCAATTAAATTTACTTTATTTTTATTCTTTCAATTTCTAGGGGAAAATATACTGTCTTAACAACTTTGAGTCATAGGCTCTATTTTAGGAAGGGTTTTCTTCTAATTTTCTTTTGTGCATTGTAAAATACTCTTTCCATTGGGTATAAAGAGAAAATATAAACATTTGTATCAAAGGAATCACATAGTGATTTGTCTACTATGTATCTGGGCACTGTGCAAGAAAATATAAACATTTGTATCAAAAGAATCACATATTGATTTGTCTATTATGTATCTGGGCACTGTGCAAGATAATAGAAAAACAGATAAAAATCAGATATAACCACTGCTCTCAAAGACTCTTGCTGATAGAAGAAACAAAAAATAACAATCCCAGAATATGATGAGTGGTGTAACAGAGTGCGGAGGATAGGTGCTGTACAGGAGATAACAATTGAATTGAATCTTTAAATTGACAAGTGCATTCCAGGGAGATGTGATAACATGTTGTCCCTTAGCAAAGGTAAGGGACAACATGTTACATGAGCCATAATTATCCTAAAAAGTATTCATTGTTCATTTGAAAATCAGATTTAACTAGGTGTCTTATATTTCTATATTCTAAATCTGGCAACTCTTCATGTGGAGAATGAAACACATTTCTGTGTTGTTGGATTGTTAAATGAAACTCAGAGGTTGTGAGAGATAGGGACTGGAAATGCAGAAAGATGCCAGGCCATGATAAACTAGATTGCCAAATCAGGCAGCTTATATTTAGTTTTGAGAATGGTAGTGATCATCGAACAGTTTTTAGTAGAAGAATAATACAATCAGACCTTTCTCTTAGGGGATTATTCTGACATCACATGAAGTAGACATAGAAATAAATAAGACTAAGGAAGGCAAATCTTTAAAATATACTAATGTTATGTTAAGCCAGGAAAGATGATGGTAGCTTAAATTATTAATAGTGCAGTAGTTGAGAGAGATGGAGATAAAGTGATGAAAGAAACTCTTAGGTATAAAATCCAGAAGTTTGGGTGGTTAACTAAATTAGGTGATGAGAGATAAATGGAGTCTAGGGCAACTCCAAATATCCTACCCTAGTGACTGTATATATGGCATGAGAAATCTAAGAGAAGGGGTAAAATTTTTGAGATGACATTATATTTGGGGCATATTTAGCTGGTAATGCCACTAAACAAGCCAAATAGTAATGACTAGTGTGTATCAGGGGAGCACTCTATATTGTCAATATAGATTTGGGAATCATCAGGATAAAATTGAAACTATAAAAGCCAGACAACCAATTAAGAGCACTCTTCCTTACAGTTGGTATAATTTAAAATCTACTTGAAGGAAAATGGCCACTCAATGCAGTTCTAATCTTGGCTCATCAATATACCATGAAAAGATTCAATATAGTAAATATACACTTATGGTAGGACATTTTACTTATTGCAAACAACGTGGTGGGGTTCCTGTTTATATTATTTGTGAAATTATCTCATATTTAATGTACCTGAATACAATATGAGAAATTGCATCTTTGAATAGGCTAACTTTTAGAAAAAGCTAGCAATCAATATTTTTGTGGAACACAAATATCATTTTAATCACAAGGCGTGACCTAACATGACCAGCAAAGTGACTTATCTGGGCCAATGTGGGCATTATAAAAACAATTTCTGGTCTTCAATACAGATTAAAAACTTCTACTATATAACATTGGTTGTAACTTTATGTAGCAAAGGAGCTTGTTCAATTAATTGCCAGTGTATAAAATAATGTGAGTGAAAAGGTGAGGTTCATAGGAAGAACAGTTAAACTTGGAGAGAATGAACATTTATATGTTAAATAAAACTGAGTCTTTTATTGCCTAGCAAGGCTCTAATATATGTACTTCAATAATAAACACATGTGTAGATTATTAAGAGCATAGAATTAAACAATCTACATGTTATTTCAAATAATTTTCTAAGAAATTTCATGAACTAAGTATGAGGTCATTCCCATTGTATAATATCTTTGAGGAAATTGAAAGTCAGAGAAGTTGCTTAACATTTATAAAGAGACCGTAATATCCAAAGCCTGCATTTAGGAATATCATATATACATATAAACATATATATTAAATGCATACATGTGTGTGTATATATGTAACACACACATACATACATGTATGCAAATGTATTCCATAAATACTTTTGTCACTATTAAAGTAATGTTTTGTTTTGTTTTTAATTCTACTTTTTGGCTCACAATTCACATCATAAAATATTTTTCAAATGGAAAATTATAACATTAATTCCTCTCTCTCTGAACACTTATGAAATTAAATAACCAAAGTATTGCTTTGCCTTATGTCAATTCACCTTACTAGATTTGAGCAATAGAATCTCAGTGTTAAACACTGTTTTAAAGTTTGTCAAGTTCAACATTCCCTTTGATATCTTTGTCACATGCTTTTTAGTCTCTGCTCAAATATCTACAGTGACTAGATCAAAACGTTATCAATTCCATTGTTGGGAAGCTGTGGTATGTCCCAAATTTGTCTTCCAAAGATTTACTGATCCATTCATGTTGTTGCAAATGGCAAGATTTCATTCTTTTTCATGGTGGAGAAATATTCCAGTGTGTGTGTGTTACATTTTCTTTACTCACTCATCAATCAGTAGAGAGGTTGTTTCCATATCTTGGCGATTGTGAATAATGCTGTACTGAACATGAGGGTGCATATATATCTTCAAAGTAGTGTTTTCATTCCCTTGGTGAATACTCAGAATTAGAATCGCTGAGTCATAATGTAGATCCCCATTTTTTTAATGTTTGAGGAACCTCTAAGCTGATTTCCATAGTGGCTGTACCAATTTACATTTCTACCAACAGTACACAGGGTTCCTTTTTCTCTACATCTTCGTCAACATTTGTGGCTTCTTGTCTTTAATAATAGTCATCCTAACAAGTGTGAAGTGATACCTCATTGTAGATTTGATTTGCATTTTTCTAATGATTAGTGATGTTGATCACTTTTGCATGTACCTATTGGCCATCTCTATGTCTTCCTTGGAAAAATGTCTGTTCAGATCACTTATTAATAATTATTTTCCTTTGACTTCTCCATAATACTTCCTAACTTTTGTTGACCCCATTTTTTACGGCAGTTTTATTACAGGTAGCTAGTAATATATATTTTCAATGACTTATGACTTCAAAGAGTACCAAAGGGTGAAAAACCACTTTTCTCCATGGTATTTATTTGTTTTTCACTAGTGCATCAAGAAGAATGCTTTAATGTTAATAGTGGGGGTGGAGGGAAAAGACAAATTATTTTTTGTGCTGGTTTCAATCCTAATATAATTTATCTTTTAAAGTAATTTGCAGGTGAGGTGAGGCTCACTTTCACACTGAAAAATCAAGAGAGGAAAAAAAAAACCCTCTGAGTTTTACAGGCAAAAGTAAGTCAATCCATTTTTGTAGACAGTATATTTTACATGGAAAATTCTTTAAAAAACCCATGCACAAAAATATTAGTGCTATTAAAAGAATATAAAAGTGAAAGTAACAAAGGCACAGAGACCTATGGACACACTCAATAGCTTGGTGAATGCCGGAGGGAGGGGGAGGAGGGGGGAGGGAGAGAGGGAGGGAAGGTGGGAGAGGGCACCAGCGTTATGGACACACTCAATGGTTTGG
>PVKE010037289.1:0-15979 GCA_004027555.1 Craseonycteris thonglongyai | reverse complement strand
TTCCCATACTGAAGACTCATTATTATTATCTTTGTCAGGATATACACCTAATTATGATTCCTTGGTTAGAGACATGCAAACTCAGTCTTCCCATTCATGTTAAGGCAACAAAGTCAATTCTAAATCTGTCTTTATCTGTAGCTACTTTGAATTAATAAATATTGTTAATAATTATCCATGTTCTTTTAATTCCCCTGGATGTGAGTTTTTTGGCCCTTTAAATAATTATTGTTGTTGTTTTTTGTGTAGGTAGATAAGCCATATATCTATATTTCAGTACGAGGTGTACTCAGCGAGCTATTGATAGATTAGCAAAAAGTAAGTCATATTATTCTTTCATGATAAATTTTCCTGGCCCCGAAAAAAACACGAAAGTGAAATATTGAAATCAAATTATCAGCCATACTGTGCATTTTTATAACAACTTTTTCATATTTACGAACAAATAGTACAACAACTTATATATTGCAGTTGATAAAAAAATTAAATTGCGTTTTAAGTTAGTAAAAATCTATCTTGAAAAAGTGTTGGAAAATCGAATTTTTTAGGTACCGCATGTACGGAATGCTGCTATCAAAAGTTGGGTCTGGAAATTTATATTCTTCATGAGCCTATATCTCAAAAACTTAATAAGTGATTTAAAAATAAAAAATAGTTTTGAACATATATTTTACTTATCTACCCATACCTCGCTGGAATGCACATTATATTGAAACACAGTGTATAAACATAGTATGCATTTCACACCCCTTCTTCCCCCTTAGACTACGCCTATGATAACAAGTCGATCGCGACACACTTTTAAGATAAAAAGTAGATCTTATATACAGAAAAGTTGGCCACCCCTGGTATAGAGTACCTGGCTGAACACAGTGCTAGATATGCCAATATTAAAAAAGTGACATGACTTTTAGACATGAGATTAGTGTTTGCCCCTGGGAGGATAGAAACTGGAAGATTTCTGAGAAAAGGGTAATGTTATATTCTAGATTTGGGTGCTGGTCTCATGATACACTGAGTTTGTGAAAATGATTTGAATTATACACTTAATATATATATATATATACACACACACATACATACATACATACATTTTTTTTTCTGTATGTATGTTTACCCAATAAAAAGTTTAAGGAAAGTGATAATTTGAGAAATCTTAACTACTGTGCCAAGCCTTCTCAAACCAGAAAAATAAAAAATAGGTACCGTACCAGTATTAGAACGAAAATATTTAATTTTGATACTAGACGAAAGAAAAGAGATTCTGGGAAGAAGAAATAAGGGGCAAAAATGGGCCCCAGGCAAGACAGTAATGGGACTATCATATTAAGATTAATGATGAAAGGCATCTCCAAGTCTGGGATGAAGTAATGGGACTAAAGTGAATTAGAAAAATGTCCCTACAAACAATGGACAATAATATGTAGTGGTGTATTGATAAATGTTTAACAAATTTGCCAAATTAAAAAAGCCCTGATTTGTAGTGATTGCCAATTTCTGTGGTGTAAATACCCCCATCACAGCAGATTTCAAGCTACCAATATTGATGACACCAAATATAGTCAGGTAGAGATACACAACATCACACCATTATTTCCACCACCCAAGTGCAATAAACAAATAAGCAGAAGAACATTAATCAGGGTTTCCCAATCTTTTAGCTTCTCTGGGCCACATTGGAGGAATTGTCTTGGGCCACACATAAAATACACTAACACATAGCTGATGTTCTTAAAAAAAAAAAAGATTGGGGAAGCTGGGATGGCTCAGTGGGTTAAGCGCTCACTTTGCAGCGCCAGGGACTGGAGATCAAATCCTGGCCTCAGCCCATGCGGAACCATATGCTGAACTGGGATCCCCCCCAGTTCAGTTCTCTCTCTGTCTCTGTCTCTGTATCTCTCTCTCTCGCTCTCTGTCAAAAATAAATAAATAAAAATATATATATTAAAAAAAAGAACATATGTCTAAAATAAATGTTGACTTTCATAAAAAAAATTTATGTTTAAAAAAAAATATATATATATATATATGTCATAGAAAAGATTCCATAACTTTGTAAGAAAGTTTATGAATTTGTGTTGGGCCTCATTCAAAGGTGTCCTGGGCAGAATGTGGCCCACAGGCTGCAGGTTGGACAAGCTTGGCATAAATGGTAGTACAAGGTAGTAAAATAATTAGGAAGTGATGAAATCTGAATATTTGTTGTCTTTGTTTTTTAAAAATACCTATTTAGTTTGTTTGTTTGTTTGACAGAGAGAGAGAGAGAGAGAGAGAGAGAGAGAGAGAAGGGGAAGGGCCCAAAGCAGTCTCCACAACCATACATCATCAGTTTTTTCAACATAGTTTCATTCCACACAGGTGGATGTGAAGTCACACAGGGTGAGACTGGGCCAGGGGCCTCCCACATGGGAAGCATGCCCTAGTTCAGCATATGGGTCCGCATGAGCTGGGGCTGGGATTGGGACTCGATCCCTGGACCCCTTGGCTGCAAAGCGAGTGCTTAACCTGCTGAGCCATCCTGGCATCCCCTGTTGTCTTTGTTTTTAATACAATTTACTTAACTATAAATTTATAAAATCTATTTTTAGTAATGGGTTTGTTTAATGACGGGCTTGTAAACTTTCTGAAATGTTAGCATTTAGCTCTCATGAGCAAGTACAGGCCAGCTCTAGCACACCATTTCAAATAATTTGTCTACTTTGCATGATTGAGAGGATCGAAAGTAACATGTTCCATACCTGGCAGATAGCTAAGTGCTCTATAACTGGTAACTATTATATTACTAACACTTCTCTACCATTGACTAACTATATACTAGGCTCTGTTCTAAGAGCTTTACAAATATTAACCCATCTAATCATCATAAGAACCCTAGAAAGCAAAGCTGTTATTATCCCCCTCTTCCAGATAAGTAAACAGCACAGAGAGGTTAAATAATTTGCCCAAGATCACAGAATAAGTGGCAGAGCCAGACTTATAACCCCAGCAGTCTGGCTCCAGTATCCATGATCTTAAACATTATATTTTTCTGTCTCATTATTAGTTTATAAGTACATACAGGAAAAGCAATAATAAGTACAATGAGCTCTGATACATTTTATTGTAAACTTTGGAATCCTTGTGCGTATCAGTCGAAGGAGAAATTGCTTTCAGTGGAAGCCAAGTAGCAAATGGTATATATTGAATATCTTACAGGATGTGCAAACAAAGACTCCAGGCAAACAGAAAGTAATCCTGGAAGTTGCCAGGGCAGTTGTTGGGGCAGAGGGTAGGACAAAGAGGAAAGTTAGGGAGAACAGATCTTTGATTAGGTTAAGGAAGAAACACACCTAGCAAATGCCAGTAAACAAGCCTAGGACTGTGTCTAGAAGATTAGTGTTTTATCTAGATCAGGGCTGGCAAGATGTCAATTGTGATCCACCAGCGGACCACCAAGCAATTTTGGGTGACCACCTGATTTAAGAAAAAAGTGTGTAGTGGATGTCATGTTACGCCAGGGCTTAGCGGTTAGGCAGTAAACATAAAAGAAACACATTTTTTGCATGTACATGCACAACTGCCAGAGGCAAAAATTGGCTCTTCACAATTGAGGTGGCTGTATGTACTTCAGCAAATAAAAATAAATAGCTGGTGGATCATGACACTTGGAGAAAATTAGAAGTAACCCTTGCTCTGAAAAACTCTGTCCAGGCCTGATCTAAATGATGCCTGAAAACTTAGTTCTAGGGTCAAAAGTAAACCAGAAAAGAGGACCCCTCTGCACTTTTACTCCCATAAAGATAGGTAAGAAAGTCTTGCACATTGTTGATAAGAACTACGTATATTAAACAGCTACTATGTTGTGGGTACCTTACATGGTATGACTCATTTGATACTCAAATAACCCTGTTAAATTCTATTATTCTGTCACCAAGAAAGACTCAAGTTTAAATCAGTTTTATATTGGTGGGAAGAATGAATAGGAAATGATTCCATATAGGTTCCAAGACAATATTTGCTTAAATAAGTAGGATTTTAGAACTGGCTTCATTCTAATATATTACAGTAAAAACAGCAACCACACCAGCAGCTAATAGGTTCTCAGTAAATGTTTGTTGAATTAAGTTCAAGTGCGCTGAAGTCAGTGAGATTTGAGGGGGAAAGCACTGGATTAAGAAACAGGAGGCCAAAAATATTGTTCACTGTTACTTATTGAGTGTGTAAAGTATGCAAACAACATCCTAGGCCTTTTACTTGAATAGTCTCATTTAATTTTCAAAACAATTCTATAGAGTAAGTAAATATTATTACTTGCCTTCTGTTACCTCTGTTGTGCAATGAGGAAGCTGGAGCTCAGAAAGGCTCAGTTGCCCTAAACCATAAGGGCAGTAAGTGGTGGCCAGCAATGTGTCTCTGTCCTGGTGTGTCCACAGCCCATGCTCAAACACTGTGGTTGGCGTTAGGGGAGTGCATTTGGCTCATTTTTATTCTCTCTTTTTTTTTTTTCTTACACATGTTTGAACTTTTACAAAGTCTATCATTTTTATCATCAGAAAAAATAAACATTTTTATTTTGAAAAAATGGGCATTTAGCAATGTAAAATCAACTCATCTTTTTATTCCAGGTATCTGTAATGTTTTCCTTACTTCAAATGTAAAAGGCAAATCTCCAAAAGGGAAAAGTACCACCATTTCTACATATACCTTAAGTGCTGCATCTAAAAAACAAAAACACACCAACCAACAAACAAGAAAAAACAAACAGAAACTCACTCCACATTCCTTAAGAATGAGGCTCAACATCAATGCTAAGAACAGCAGCAGTTCTCCAGAAACCAGAACAACCAAGCAACCAAAGTGTTTGCTAAGCAAAGGAGGTCAGACAAAACTGCTGGGATGGTGGTTTCACATGATACCAGCAGTGGGAGCTATAGGATCAAGACTCTTCAGCCTTCATAGCTCAAAAGGGAACCTAAGATTAATGTTAGAATTAGAAAGTTGGCCTTCCTCTTTCCTCCTCTTCATCCCCACTTCATCCCAGAAATGATTGGTATCAGAGTTTAATGATTCTGACAGGGCATGAGGTGGGACATCTAGATGGGATTCAGTATCAGGCAGAGAGTGAGCAGTGGTCAACCTGTATGCAGTCGAGATCTCCAGACTCAGAGTCAGGGAAGGGGACCAGGACTTTGACTCGAAAAGGGGGCTTGTGGGAGCAAGAACCCCACAGGTCTCTGGGGATAGCTTTCCAGGCAGGGGAACAGGTCAGACTGAGGAGTATAAGATTAAGAATTATGACTTGGGGGCCACATAACTAACTGTCCTTCAGTCATTCCAGAGTCTCAGGGGCCCAGAATTTATTAACAGGTAGTTAGCACCAGATCATTCATACGTTCATTCATGCAGCATTACTCAAGGCCACCTGTCTACCAGGCCCTATGTCACTATTGAGACTATATCATGGTCTTCATCCCTGGGGCATTTAGTCAGGGGGTAGTAAACAGCAATACAGTGTGAGGGAAGCACAGGGTGTCATGGGAACCCAGTGGAGGCAACTAACCCAGCCTGAGGATTAGAGGAATGTGGAGAAAACTGGATTAAGTTATCCAGGATTAGATACCATGTAATCCCTCCTTTCACTCTAGGCAAAGTATATAAGAAAAGGAAATCAGAGTGCTGTCATTCTTACAGCTTTTAACAACACACACAAGCCAATATTTCCTCACTTCTTTTAAGTTGTTTCATGAAAACATGTGTACCTTGCACAGATATGTGTACACTGTTTTGTGGAATATACAGCCACCAAGGCCAGAACACATCAACTTTCCTGACAGCCAGGAAGGCAGGAATCCAGGGGAGGGTGAGGTAAGCCTCCAGGCACCTTATCAATTCTATAAAACTCAGTGTAAAACAATTACCAAAACAAAGGGGGTGAGCCAAGAGGGGACTCAGCATCAGTCCCCATTGCATACTCACTGCCACCCCACCCCACCCACACTCATACTCCACCCAGCCTGTTCATTCCTCAGCTCAATCACCAGAGGTTCACATTGCTACCTTGGTTGCCTTGGACATTCAGAAAAAAAGCAAGAGGACCACCCTCCCCCCCCCCCACCCCCACACCTCCATTTTGCAGTTGTTTTGTGTACTGTTTTCTCCATTCCCTCGGGGATTGGAAGGGTGCTTTGGAGGGGTGACGGTAAAAGTGAAGATAATTAGAAACTAGTTATAAGAAGTTTATTTTAAGCACATCATTTCTGAATTATTAAAATTGAGTGTTGGGGAGGCGGGTCTAGCATGTGGGGCTGGGAAGAAGCAAATGATCCTTCTCTCAGAGAGCCTTGCTCTGTGGTGCCAGCACAGCTGCTTGGGAACACTTCCTGAGACGTCACGGGGCCACCGCCTTAGGGTCCTGGAAAGGGGCAAAGGCCCTTCCAGATACAGTCTTGATGAAAGGGCTGCCCTCTTTGTCTCATTGCTGCTTCTCTATGACTATTCTGCTTTCTTCTATGGCTTAACCGCAGTTTCTACTTTCTCACAATTTTAGTTTAAACACAACAGTGGGTTGCCATGGCTCACCTCTACCACTACTTCCAGCTTTTACCATGTCACTACAGATTTTCTCAGCAATTCTCCATTTTGTACTTTCTAAATAGTTGGAACTGATTTGCTCAGCTTATCTCAGGTTTCTGGGTTTTTTTTTTAAGATTTATTTTATTGTTTTTGACAGAGACAGAGAGGGACAGAGACAGAGAGAAGGCGGGTAGAACAGTCAACATAGTTGTACATCATCAATTTTCAACATGGTTTCATTCCACACAGGTGGGCGGGGGATAAGCAGGGTGGGAACTGGGCTGGGGGCCTCCCACATGGGAGGCACACCCCCTCAAGCCAGGGGCTGAACTGAACTGAGGGCCTCCCACATGGGAAGCACACCCCAGTTCAGCATATGAGTCTGCACAGGCCAGGGCCCAGATTTGATCCTCAGTCCCTGGGGCTGCAAAGTAAGCCATCCCAGCTTCCCCTGTTTTGTTTTGTTTTGTTTTGTTTTGTTTTGTTTTGTTTTGTTTTGTTTTGTTTTGTTTTGTGTTTTGTTTTTAAAGTTCAAATTATCAAAATCTTTTCAAGATACTGAGCGGCCAGCCAGTGGACAGGTTTCTCTTAGGTGCTCATTTATTCATTCTTCAATTGATCATTAAGTTCCTTTCACTAACTCACTATATGAGATACAGTAGAAGACAAGACACATATGGCTCTTCTTAGAAACAGGTAAGTTAACAGTTAACAGATCATATTATACAAGAGGAAATAACAGAGTGTACTATTAGAGATGTCCAGTAGGATGTGTTATATATCTGTGCTCAGATTCAGAGTTAGATTGGGAATCCATAACATATAGATGGAAACTGAGACCATCGGAGGGGACTAGATCACTCAGGGACAGAGCTGAGGGCAGAACCCAAGGAATACCAGCACTAAGGGACATGCAAAAAAGGAAATTCCTATAACGAGAACTGAGAAGGAGAAGGGGTCTGGGGAGAATTCAGTGTGGAAACAAAAGGAGAAGCAAGTTTGAAGTTGGGCGTTATGGACTGTGTCCCAAAATGGTGTTGCACAGGGATTGAGAGGAATGCATTGAATCTGGCAATTCGGAGGCCTCTGGTGACTTTGGCCTAAGAAGTAAGAGGTACAGAAGCCAGACTGCTGTGAGTTAAGGAAAGAAGAATTGAAGGTGGTGGGTAGAGCCAACAATGGCCAATTAACTCCTCAGAAATAGAGAAGTGGGTGGGAGTGAGGATGGCCGTGAACTTCACAACATGCCTGTCTAAGTAACAGGGATGGGAGGTGGCAGTGGGTGTTGTCTTAGAAAAACGATGACTGACATTTTGGAGTCTTTTTCCATCTAGAATTTCCTTAGTCAGGGATATCTCAGAAGCTACAGGCCTAAACCTGCTGGAGGAGAACTTGTGGTAGATCCTAAGTTCCCATGGAATGGAAATTCTTCAAAGGGTTTTTCATCCTTAGATTCCCAGCACCCAGTGTAGCCATAGCTGGCATGGAGTAGGCCCTTGGCAAATATTTATTGACTGATAACTGAGTGGCTGAAGGAACAGGTGAATGGATGGATGAAATTGAAATAAATATTGTTCTGCTCTACAATCCCTTTTGGTGATCTACAGAACATTGTTTGTAGAAGGTGTTTTCCTTCCACCACTGAAATTGTTACATAGTCTGTTATCAAGGTGAGCATTACTGATAAGCTAAACTGGGAAAATCCAGCTTCCTTCAAAATCTCAATGATTAGAAATGGAAGGAGAGGGGAGACCTACTATGGATAAATGTTAGGACCAAGCTCAGGTCCTAAACAAGCTTGAGAACTTCACGAACACTGCTACTGGAGACCAAAAGGGAGATTTCATGCATTCCTATTCATATAACCTATATACACAGTATTGTACAGCAGACTTCCCATTACCTGGGACACAAGCAACTGGCAAAAAAAAGAAAAAAGAAATACTACATTATCCAGCATTTACCAATCCCGATGGGTGCTGGTTAACTGAGAGTCTACTGTATCTAGTAAACACTCCACACATTTGGGGTTAACTAATTTGAAGTTTCTTAACTTTCAATATTTTTTCCCAAGATTCTAGAATAAAGACAAAATCAGATGGTAGACTTCCCCCAAACTAATTGTCCTCATTTCTTTCATTGTCCTGCAAGGAGATGCCTCTACCACACCTCTGATCACCCTGTATTTACCTGCCCTCTTTCAGACCCACCTTATCATTAGTCTTTAAAAAATACCGTATTTTCCGGCGTATAAGACGACCCCCTAATTTTACAGTTAAAACATAGGCTTAGGCCTATATTCGCTGTATAAGACTACCCCCCACTTCTGAGGCTGTAGTCTTATATAGCGAATATAGGCCTAAACCTATGTTTTAACTGTAAAATTAGGGGGTCGTCTTATACGCCCGGTCATCTTATACACCGGAAAAGGTAAACAACCAACCAAACAAACAACAACCAAAAAAAACACCTTGTTTTTCTGCTTTTAGGAAAATTCTTGCTCATCCTCATCTTCTCCAGCCTCGTCCCTATTCCAATCTGTCATTCACCTGCCCAGTCCCCCTACCAGCCATCTTTAACACCAGTTCCAGAATGGTATTTCTACACATAAAATACAGATCTGAGGATGTTACCCCCCAACACTTAAAACAACAATTCAGTTTTAGAGTCCTTCCATCACCCCCAAAAAGCTCTTGTGCCCTCATTCCCCACTGATACAATCAATACCTGGTTCCACGCTGGGATCCAGTTTTCTGTCTCTATAATTTTGTCTTCCCTAGAAATTTCATATATCTAAAACCATACAACATGTAGTTTTTTATACATGGCTCCTTCTCTGGGTTGAATTTTGCCCCCTCGTTGGCAATCATATGTTGAAATCGTAACCCTCAATACCTCAGAATATGATTGTATTTGAATATAGGGTCTTAAAAAATAAAAGATTAATTTATCGGTTGTTGTTTTTTTTAAGATTTATTTTATTGTTTTTGAGAGACACAGAGAGAAGAGGGAGGGCCCAGAGCAGTCTCCATAGTTGTACGTTATCAGTTTTCGACATGGTTTCTTTCCACACAGGTGGGCAGGGGCCGTGCAGAGTGGGAACTGGGCTAGGGGCCTCCCACATGGGAGGCACAACCCTTCAAGCCAGGGGCTGAAAGGCAGGGGTGGGGCAAGAGCTGAACTGGGGACCTCCCGCGTGGAAGACTCACCTCAGTTCAGCATATGGGTCTGCATTGGTCGGGACTGGAATTTGATCCTTGGTCCCCGGGGCTGCAAAGCGTGCACTTTACCCTCTGAGCCATCCCAGCTTCCCCCTTTTGTTTGTTTGTTTGTTTGTTTGTTTGTTTGTTTCTTTCTTTCTTTCTTTCTTTCTTTTTTTGAGAGAAGGTGAGAGAGGAAGAGGGAGGGCTCAGAGCAGTCTCTATAGTTGTAAATCATTAGTTGTGACACAGTTTGATTCCACACAGGTGGATGTGGGGCTGTATGGGGTGGAAACCGAACCAGGGGCCTCCTGCATTGGACGTGAGAACATTTGCTGCCATCTGGTGAGTACCAGTTGTACCACAGTTCAGCGGATGGATTTGTGTGGGCTGGAGCTGGGATTAGATCCCCAGAACTCACGGTTGCAAGGCAAGTGCTCAACCTGTTGAGCTATCCCAGCATTCCCTGAATATAGGGTCTTTAAAGAGGTAACTAAGGGAAGCCGGGATGGCTCAGTGGGTTGAGTGCTCACTTTGCAGCGCCAGGGACCGGGGATCAAATCCCGGCCCATGCGGAACCATATGCTGAACTGGGAACTCCCCCAGTTCAGTTCTCTCTCTGTCTCTGTATCTCTCTCTCTCTCTGTCAAAAATAAAAATAAATAAATAAAAATATATTAAAAAGATAATAAGAAGATATTTTAAAAAAAAACTCAAAAAAAAGAGGTAACTAGATTAAAATGAGGTCATTAGAGTGATCCCTAATCCAATATGACTTGTGTCCATATAGGAAAAGGAAATTAAGTCATACACACAGAAAAAAGACCATATGAAGACACAGGGATAAGATGGCCATTTACAAGCCAAGGAGAGAGGCCTCTGAAGAAATTAACCCTGTCAATACTGATCTCAGACTTCTAGCTTTCAAAATTGTAAGAAAATAAATTTCTGTTGTTTCAGCCACTCAATCTGTGGTACTTTCTATGGGTGCCCTAGCAAATTAATACAACTTCTTTCATCTAACATGATGCTTTTGTTAAGCTAGGACAAATTTGTCAAGATAGGACAAATATCAATAGTTCATTACTTTTTAGTGCTAAGTATAATAATATAGTAAGTCCTCATTAACATCATCAATAGGTTTCTGTGATTTTAAGTGAAATGATGCATAATGAAACCAACCTTACCATAAGCTAACTGATATACTTGTAAACCAGAGTTAAGTTGCCATGGCATCTCATCAACTTTATATGTGATGATGCTATTCGAGGATCTGTTGCATTCCATTTGTATGAATATACCATATTTTGTTTATTTACTCACCAGTTGATGGACATTTGGATTGTTTCCAGTTTTGGTGCTAAAACTCCTACTAAAAATTTGCAAGTCTCTGTGCAAACACATTTTTCATTTCTGTTGGATAGACCCCAATGCTTTCAAGATCAAGGTTAAGCTTCTTATCTCTTCAATCTCACCTCTCTCCCCTCATTGCTTATTACCTATGCTCCAGCACCACAGAGTTCGGACAAGTCCTTGCACATACTATGTTATTTCTCACAATCCTTTACATATGCTGTACCCTCTTCCAGAAGTACTCTCCCCAGTTTCTTCTGAATTTAAAAAGGCAGGTGCCCAAAGCAATATGCACATTTAATGCAATTCTCATCAAAATCTCACAGACATTCTTTCCTGAAATAGATTAAAAAATTATCAGATTCACATGGAACCACAAAAGGCCTCGAATTGCCAAAGCAATCCTCCAAAAAAAGAATAAGGCTGGAGGCATCACATTCCCTCACTTCCGTCTATACTACAAAGCCTCAATAATCAGAACAGCTTGGTATCAGCAAAGAAACAGACATGCAGACCAATGGAACAGAATTGAAAACCCAGAAATAAACCCACAAATATATGGACAGATAATCTTTGACAAAGGAGCAAAAAATATACAATGAAGAAAAGAAAGCCTCCTCAGTGAATGGTGCTGGGAAAATTGGAAAACCACATGCAAAAGAATGAATCTGGACTGTGAACTGTCACCATATACCAAAATTAACTCAAAGTGGATTAAGGACCTCCACATAAGATCTGAAACCATAAAGTGCATAGAAGAAGGCATCAGCACTAAACTTATAGACCTTGGGCTCAGAGAGCACTTTATGAACTTGACCCCAAAGGCAAGGGAAGTAAAAGCAAAAATAAATGAACGGGACTATATCAAACTAAAAAGCTTCTACACAGCAAAGGACACTGTCAACAAAGTAAAAATGAAACCAACCGAATGGGAGAATATATTTGCAAATAATGCCTCTGATAAGGGGCTAATATCTAAAATATATAAAGAACTCATACAACTCAACAACAAAAAAACAAACAACCCAATTAAAAAATGGGCAGAAGACCTAAACAGACACTTCTCCCATGAAGACATATAAACAGCCAACAGATACATGAAAAAATGCTCAACATCACTAGCAAGTAGGGAAATGCAAATTAAAACCACAATGATATACCACCTCACCCCTGTAAGAATGGCTATAATCAACAAGACAAGGAATAAATAATAAGTGCTGGAGAGGCTGTGGAGAAAAAGGAACCCTGACACACTGCTGGTGGGAATGTAAATTGGTACAACCACTATAGAAGGCAGTGTGGAAATTCCTCAAAAAAACTAGAAATTGAATTGCCATATGACCCAGCAATCCCTCTCTTGGTATCTAACCCAAAAACCTGAAAACCTTAATCCGCAAAGATGTATGTATCCCAATGTTCATCACAGCACTGTTCCCAGTGGCCAACTTGTGGAATCAACCAAAGTATCCTCTGATAGATGACTGGATAAAGAAGTTGTGGTCCATTTACACAATGGAATACTACTCAGCAATAAGAAAAGATAAAATACAGAAATCTGTGACAACATAAACGGACCTTGAAAACATCTTAAGTCAAATAAGTCAGACTGAAATAATCAAGAAACATATGACCTCACTCATCGGTGGAATATAAAACTGAAAGTAACAAAGAAACAAAAACTCATGGACAGTCAGTTTAGTGGTTACCTGAGGGTAAGGGGGGAGGTGGGTGGGAGAGCTAGGGTGTAGTAGGGAGGGGAATCAAATATATGGTAATGGAAAGTGAGCTGATTCTGGGTGGTGGGCACATAATGCAATGTATAGACAATGTAATGTAGAATTGTACACCTGGAAACAATATAATTGATATCAATCAATGTCACCCCAACAAATTTAATAAAAGAAAAAAAGGCAGGTGACCCCCCTGGCTCCCAGGATAGTTTAGGACTCCTTCTCTTTGCTTTCATAACCCATTGAACTTTTCTCTATCAAATTAGATTACAATGTCAGTTTTACTGTTTCTTTTACTAAGCAATGAGTTCCTTAAGGAATGAGATGGTGTGTTACTTATGACATAGTTGGGTCTCAAACAATGTTAAATTAAAGAATGAATAATTGAATGAATGACTCAGTTATTTAATAAGTCTGTATTGAGTACTTACCATGTGTTTGGTATAATGCTAGCCAATACAAGGGCCACAAAAGAAATAAAAGATATGCATGAGGTCTCCAAGAAATTGTTAGTTAAGTAGAAGAAACAAGACTTACTCAGGAAATCTGATTAGAGAACAAAGTAATAAGTCATTGAAGAAAACTAGACACTTGGACCTCTGTTCAGATTCTAGCCAGATGTCCTTTGGGCAAGCCACCTAATATCTCGGGACTTTAGTTCCCACATCTGTAAAATGGAGAAAATAGTCATACGTACTGAGTTTGGGATACTAACAGAAAATAGTGCTAATAATTAAAGAACACCTCTCACCTGGACAGTGCTTTATAGAAGTTTACAAAGCTGATTCACATCATGTATATCCTTTCATCAACTCTGTGTGATAAATAGACAGAGATTACAGCTTAGCAGCTATGGCAGATTTTAAAAATAGCCAGGAACTATCTTCTTCCCTCTAGCTACACCTTTTGAAAGTACCCTTCCATACTGACTCTGGTTTGGCTTCTACGACAAGAAAAAGCCTGTGCATGGGGGCTTGCCTTCTCTTGTTGCTCTTGGAATCCTGACACTACCATGGGAATAAGCCTAAGCTAGGCTGCAGGAGGATGACAGGCCACATGGAGGAGAACCCAGGTGCCTCAGCCGGCAGTCAGCCAGTGATTGCCCATCACTGAATACGGGAGTGAGGCCATGCTAGATCATCCAGCTACCACCCACCCAACTTGCCAGCTGACCAGACCAAAGAGGGAACCTAGAACAGGTTAGCTGAGCTGGCCAAGACCAGACAACCTATAGAATTGTGCACTAACTAAAATAATAATTGTTTAAGCAATTGTGTTTCAGAGTGAGTCATTTCATAGCAAAAGCTAGCTGATAAAAAGTCAGAGCAATAAAGCTTTGGAGCTAAGCAGTCTGACTTTTAATTCCAGCTCTGCCACTTACTAGTTATGTAGCCTTGGGCAAGCTTCTCCATCTTTCTGAGCTTCAGTGTCCTCATCTGAACAGGGGGATGGTACTGCCCATCTCCTGGGGTTGCAAGGAATCATTAAGATGATGTCAGATATTAGCTCATATGTCTTTGACTCAGCAGGCTGCCTCCTACAGTGAACCACTGTTCAGATGAGTAAACTAAACTCCTAGATGTTTAGTGTCCTTCCCCAAGTTCACACAGCCAGAAAATGACTAAACTCATGAATCTCACTGGGACTTCTTGACCGCCGTCCAGTCTAAGGTTCTTAATAGACTATTAGGAGAGATTGGTTGGGTGTGAGGAGGGGAATTCAGTGTGCACATGGTGACAGATTGCCTTGCATCTGGTCTGAGTATGAAACCAAAATAGGCTGAAGTTAATGAATGATCAAATTAAAGTTTTATCAAGATTAATCTTGTAGCACAAAGTGCAACTTGTTGGCCGGCATTGGCAGTCCCACCTCTTCATTCTCTGGATTCCATGTCTATCTCCCAAGTCTGTTTTTTCTTTCTGCATTGTTTCTCAAATCTACGTACTCTTTTATCTCCCATTTTCTTGCCTTAGCCCTTGCCCCATTCCTGGAGTCGGTAATAGCCCCAAACTTCATTTGGTGTCTCCCTCTCCAATCTTTTCTCCTCTCCCCACACCCTTTTCCAGTTACATTTTGGGCTCTGTGCCAGCACATTCCTGATGCTCAACAGAGGACAGATTTTGCTTGTGGGTTTTACCCAGGAGCTGGCTAGATCTCATCTGGGTATTGGGATAAAAGATTTCCGGGTGCCTCAGGCGCCCATCCATAAAATGATGGGCCCATAAAAGGCCTTGCAGACCTGACCCTTTCAGCAGGTCAGCTGTCTGAACCATAATCAATGAGCAGTAGATGGCAGAGTCACCCCCACCCCTTTTGTCATCTCCTGTTAGGAGATGCTGATGCTCCTTCTCACATGAAGAATAACCATAAGCACAGGATCTCATAACCAATTATAAAGCACTTTGTGGACAAACTTTAATTTAATTAAATTGCCTGAATTTAAAGAATAGAGGATTTCACATTAAAATCAACTTTCAGTATTTATTTAGAATCCAAATATCTAGGTGCCATTTTCTGCCAAAACATGTGTTCTACTGTGGGTTTTAGTCCTTATCCACTCCCTATGGTCTCCCCAATACTTAGCAAGTGTCTTGTGCCATTAGTTAAAGTATTTGTTCTGTTATTTTTCTTAAACCTTTTTTCTTATAAGTGAAATATTTCTTCACCATGTCTTTCTTAAAAATCGATTTCAGAGAGATCCAAGATGGCGGCATGAAAGGAGAACGCCGATAACTGCCTGGGAAGGGCCTTGTGAACAGAGGGGAATCCACGGGGGAAACCCTGAGAAGAAACCTCAACTAAGAGAACCACACAACACGGAACAACACACAAAGGTTAGAGAAAAAAGGGGAGAGCGGGAGAGGAAAAGGGAAGCAGCAGTTCGGGGACAGAGACTCGGAGCGCGGCCCGGGGCTGGCAAAAACAAAGGGGGATTGGGGGACTATGGTCAAAGTGGAGCTGGATCGAGGGCGGGCTGGAAGCCGAGACCTAGGGAGCGTGGAAGCCCCACAAGACTGTGGACAATTTAACATCCGAACTCAAGGGACAGCATACAGTGCCCTAATCAGATCACAGAGCCTAAAGTGGAACAGGGACTGTGGAGCAGGGCGGCTGCACTTCCCGGCGGGCGGGGTGAGAGCAGGG
>PVKE010037288.1:0-15979 GCA_004027555.1 Craseonycteris thonglongyai | reverse complement strand
TGCGGAACCATATGCTGAACTGGGAGCTCCCCCAGTTCAGTTCTCTCTCTGTCTCTGTCTCTGTCTCTGTCTCTGTCTCTCTCTCTCTGTCAAAAATAAATAAATAAATAAATAAATAAAATAAAGTCCATCTTATCACATTGCCCTGACCTTGTTCTGGGCTCTAATGCTGCTGAAGGGATCCTGTTATTATTCTGAGTGTTCTTTTTTCTGATAAGGGGATCCTACTGTTACTTTTAAGTGTTTTTTGTTCAATGAGGGGACTCTGCTATTATCTTTTTTAACAAATTGTTTTTGACAGAGAGGGGCAGACAGGCAGAAAGAAGTATGTTGGGGGGGGAAGGGGGAGGCTCAGAGCATTCTAAATAGTTGCAGGACATTAGTTTTCTACATAGTTTCATTCCACAGGTGGGGGCGGGGTTGCCCAGAGCAGGAACCAGCCAGGGTGCCTCCAGCCTAGGTTCTTCCCGCATGCCCAGGGCAGGTCTGCTATTATCTTAACTGCTCTTATTCTGCTGCTGAGACCCTGCTATTATATTTAAAGACCTCCTATTGTGGTGAGGGGACCCTGCTCATATACTGAGTTCTCTTAATTCTGGTGTGGGAAACATAATTCCTAGGGTGGGGGTGGAGTGGGAGTAGGGCATTATGAGATTGTGGTTTCATCTCTGGCTTACATGCAGGGACAAGGGTTTACAGTCCCCCAGAGTGGATCTCTCGTCACCAGTACCATGCACTCCCAGCCACTGTCTGGTCACTGGGCATCCTTCTCTATGACATGGTGTGTGGGGACATTCCCTTCGAGAGGGACCAGGAGATTCTGGAGGCTGAGCTCCACTTCCCTGCCCATGTATCTCCAGGTGAGGCCCTCACTGGCCCTTTCCCAGTGGACTCCATCCTTCCCAGGGACTGGTGCCCCCAACTAACTACTAATCTTTTGTGTGTTTCTGACCTGCAGACTGTCGTGCCCTAATCCGCCGGTGCCTGGCCCCTAAACCCTCTGCCCGACCTACACTGGAGGAGATCCAGCTGGACCCCTGGATGCAGACACCAGCTGAGGATGCACCCCCCAATGCCTCAAAAGGGGGTCCCACGCCTTTGGCGTGGTCCCTACTTCCCTAGTTGGGATCACCAACCCATGGCCATGTCAAAAGGATAGGACATCTGTTGACTTGGTTTTACAGGTCATTAAATCCAGTGTTACTAGGGTCAGAGATAGGGGATCAGGGGTTAGAAGATATAAACCAAGTCTGCCCAGTCCCCGTCCCAATCCTGCTAAGGAGCCTTCCTTCCAGAATTTACAGTTTCTTATTCTGGAGGGAGGGGACTTCTTTGCTTCTCATTTTGCTAAGGATGTTTACTTGGTTGAAGTTACTTCCATTCTGAGCCCCAGAACTCTTACTCTGATGTGTTACAACCTTTACACTGGCACCTCCTGCTACCACCACACAAACTTAGTTCAAATGCTCTAACTTGGGCAAGGGTGCTTTCTTTCCAATACCCTAGCAGCTCTTATTTTAGTCAAGGGACACTTTCCTCTAGCTTAGGATCCCATATTCAGTCAAGCTGCTTGCCTACCTCAGCCCAAGGTTGCTTATTCTGGGAGAGGTAATGCCCTATTTGTTATCCCAGGGCTTTTATTTTTTATTTTTTATTTTTATTTTCTCTCTTTTGGTGAGGGGACCCTATTATGTTATTCCAAGTGCTCTTATTATGGTGAAGATAACCCCACTTTCACGATTTTGGGAAGGAATGGGAGATGGACACCACCAAAGTTCACTAGGATGGGGAATGGGTTTTTGGGGTGATGGGGTAGGGGAAGTAAGTTGTTAGTTCTTTTGGAGCCTCCCTTTTTTGGATTCTTGCTGCCTCCTTCTGAGCCAGGATTGTCCAGTTGCTGAAGTGTAAATACTTGTGTATTGGGGGGAAGGGAACTCCAACTGTGTCATCCTCTCCCTTCTCCTTCTGCCTGGATTATTTAAAAAGCCATGTGTGGAAAGCCACTATTTAATAAAGGTAATGGAATCACAAGTGACTGGCCATTAGTTGCAATGATGTGTTTGTTGGACTATTACTGCATGCTGAGACAAGAGATGGACTGGATCTCACCTCTGCCTTCAGGAAGCCTCGGTCTTGTGATACCATCCTAAAGGTCTTTCATGGGTTCATTTAAGCAGGACCACAAAGAAAAACTTGACACCCCCCACCCTCAGCTCTCATGTAGTGCCCAGTATGTGCAGAAGGGCTCAATTGGAGACAGACATTGAAGATGATTGGTACACATCCCCAATTATAAAGATGGCTAGCTTGAGCAGAAAGAAAAAACTTCCTTTCTCCCAACCCTAGGGAGAAAGTAAACCCAATCCCACTGAGAAGAAAAGCCCTTGCAAGGCACTGGTGAGGGTGGGGCCAGAGTTAAATGCAGACCGGGATTTTCCCAGCCCTTGATTTACAACATCCAGGGTCTAAGTCACCTCTTTTGCCCTTTTCTCCTGTCCCTTGACCTGTTGACCTACTTTCCCTGCCTTATTCTATCTTGGTTTCACTTGTTCTGACTTCAGTTGTACCTCCCAGCTTTTCAAAAGCTTATCTGTAAACCACTCAACCTGGCTTACCTGTTCCCTTCTCACTTACTTTCCATCCTCAGTGGTGACTTACTTGTCTTCTCTCAGTCTCAACTGAACTTTGACTTTTCACTTGTGTATCCTAAACTGCCCTGATGTTATCACTCTTATCTGCCTGACCCTCACCTGCCTGCCTCCTCGAAGTCTCATTTTCCTCCTACCGGTACATGCTCACAGGATTTCCAGGGGGCAGGGCTTTGCCGGGAGAGGAGAAAGGAACTTCAGTCCAACCAGGAAAAAGTGGTTTTGATGGGGGAAAGGGCGGTGCCATCAGAAGGCGGTGCCAAGAAATCCGAGAGAGAAGTGGGGCAACCTAACCAATGAAATGAGGAGACGGGATGGGCGGGTGATTTGGAAAATGGGATCGATGTAGGTGGGGCGGGTCTAGTAACAAGAATGGGCCGAAGAGGCTGTGCAGATATGACAGGAGGCCGAGGCGGCCACGTACCCGGTCTCCTTGTCTCGACAGAATCTGGAAGTCCCGAGGCCGGTGTTATAACTCGCGTTCAGGAGCGGACAAGGAAAACTACGGCTCTGTTCGGTCCTACCCTTGCCCCACCTCATCCCGGAAGCGGAAGTGGCGGACACGGAAGTGACCTGCTGTTGCCGAGGGGACGTGCCAGGCAGATGCCAACATGGCAGCGGTGGGGTCTAGCGGTTCTACCGCAGTGGCCGGGCCAGGGGCAGTCTCCACGGGGGCATTGGAGCCTGGGACCGTGAGTGCGGGTGAGACAAGCTGTGGCTGAGCGGTAGGCGGCGGGGCGGGAGTCAGGATCGCTGGGGGTGGGGTCAGGAAGGTTCCTCACTGAGGCTAGAGGGAGCATCACATATGGGCCGACCTATGTGTGTGTGTCGGGGGGTGAGGGTGGGGAGGGAGGATGAAACAATGAAACACACCATTGTGTGTTGCAGTGGAGAAAAAGACATTCTGAGGGTGATCCCTTCTGCACATGTGGAGGGTAGAGACCATCCTGAGTCTAAGGATATTTCCTTTTGGGGAGGCTAAGACCACTCAGAGCACTCTAAGTGTGTATAGGGTCCATCCTTGTAGAAGAAAGAGACCATTCCGAGGGTGGGAGAGTTTCTCCTTACAGAAGGAAGAGGTTATTCTGAGTGTGGAAGAATTCTTTATAGATGGGAGAGGCTATGCTAAGGGTGGTGGTTTCTTCCTTATAAAATGACAAGGGGCTATTGTGAGTTAGGGTGGGGCGGGTTCTTCCTTATATGACTTAGTCCATTTTGAGTATAGGGATGTCCTTCATTATACGGGGAGAAGACCGTTCTGGGGGTACCCTCCTAATGGAGGTAGAGTTTATTGTATGCTGGAGTGGAGGAAGGACATTCTGAAAGTGTGAGGCCCATTCTTATATAGTTCATTGTGTGGGTAGAATACGGAATACGTCTTTGGTTGGATGTAGGGGGATGTAGTGATTGGAGGACTGGACATATGTAGTATAGGGAAATATCCCCTTATATCATTGAGGAAACTAGGCCATCTTGATAAAATAACCTCTGATTATATGTGGTTCAATCCTTGAAATAGTGTGGGAATCATTTCTTCTATTTGCTAGATTATTTCAGGTCAGTAGGAATCAGTTATTGTCAAAGGAGGGAGGGGTTGAAGAGATCATTCTGAGTATAAGGAAATGGAATAATTCCATAGATGGGAGAAAGACTGATTCTTGGGGCTGGACATGGCTTATACAGTGAGTGGTTTCATTCCCTATATTTGGATGTCACTCTTTACATCAGACAGTCCCTCATTAAGTAGAAGCAATTTTTCATATAAATCTTTGATTTGCTCTTCCATAAAATGGGAATCCTTATAGTTCCTTCAGAGATCAGAGCGACCTAGGGGGTCTGTTGAGGTAATCCATATAAATCCCAGTGGTAGGCATACAATAAATGTTAAGAATGTAGTTGGTATTCTGTTTGTGGGAGAGTTCCTTCTCAAGAGAAGGTGGGGCTGTGCAGGGCCTGTTGCAGACATTTCCTGACACCTCAGCAAGGATTCCAGGTATGGGCCCTGCCCACTCCCTTTCTGGCTCTACTTCCTGTGACTGAGGCAGTGGAAGCAGGAGGAGTTAGACCCTCAATGGATCAAGCTAGGCTGGCAGAGGGAAGAAGCAGTGGTGGCTACCAGGATCCTGGTTGAGAAAAGAGAGGGAAGGGTGGTGGTGTGGCTATGCCTCAGCAGCTTCTGACCCATTCTCCCCCCTTGCTCCTTCCATTCCCCACAGCTCACCGGCGCCTCAAATACATATCCCTAGCAGTGCTGGTGGTCCAGAATGCCTCCCTCATCCTTAGCATCCGCTACACCCGCACGCTGCCTGGGGACCGCTTCTTTGCCACCACTGCTGTGGTCATGGCCGAAGTGCTCAAAGGTCTCACCTGCCTGCTGCTGCTCTTCGCACAGAAGAGGGGTACGAGCCAGGGAAGGGTGCTCTACTGGAGTCGGTGGGTGGGACTCTGTGTGGTGTGTGTGTGTGTGTGTGTACACACCCACACCCACATGGAGGGTTTGCTGGGGAAGTATCTCTATCTGAAAATGCCTGGGAATGTGTAAGTGCAGCCAAGCTGCCTTGTCCCTCCAGCTGAGTAACTGCATCCACACTCTTATACCCCAAGCCCCCCGAGACCTGGCCTGAGGTTACTGTACAAGTAAGACAGTCTGTGCCCATAATTAACAGGTGATCCTTACATGGTGATTTCTTTACTTCTCTTGAGCTTTTCATTATGGAGAATTTCAAACACAAAATTGGAGAGAATAATAAAATAGTAAAATATCCATGTACCTGTCACCCAGATTCAACAATTATTGACCTATGGCCACTCTTGCCACTACCAATCTGTCTGCCTACTATTCCCCCACCTTATACTGATGTACAGTAAGTCTTCAGTGTCATCAATATGTTCTGAGACTTTAAATGAAACATATAATAAAACCAGTTTTACCATAGGCTAATTTGATACAAACAAGAGTTAAGTTACTAGGTATCTCAACATAATGCAACATTGTATGAAACATGTTACTTGAAGACCTGACCTATGTCCTATGTGAAGTATTATTTTGAAGTAAATGCACCCATAATACCTTGAATATATATTTTGGTACATTAAAAAAAAACTGTAATAACTAAAAATCATATATCAAAAAATTAACAATTTTAAAAGTTAATAAAGTAATAAATATACAGTTACTGTCCAAATTTTCTAGTGATTTCTCAAATGCCCTAAATGTTTTTAAACATTTGAATCAAGTTTATATGATGGTCAGTATTTTGTAACTAACTGGTTGATACCTTGTGTCTGTCAACCTCTAGGTTTCCCTTCAACTCTTTCTTTTCCTCTTTCTATAGTTAATTTGTTGATGACATCAGGTCATTTTTCTTGTAGACTTTGGGTAACTTGGATTTTGCTGATTGCCTCCACGTGATATTATTTAACATGTTCTTCTGTCCTCTGTATTTCCTGTAAGTTGGGTTTATCTACTAGTGTAAGCACCTCCCTGAAGGCCTTTTTCTTTGAAATGTTGCCTAATTTCTCTATAAAAAGTCCTTGCATGTGACTGTATCCTCTGCACTTACATTGAACAAGGCATTCTTACTCATTAGCTCCAGGGCCCCAGGAAGCAGCTCTTTAGGAACCCATCTGCTCTGTTCCTGGTTGATTCTGAAATACTTCTGAGTGAACACTGCATGGCAGGCACTGCTTTGGCTGTAGAGGTGGGCATGTTAGCAGGGCAGACATGCATCTTGCCTCAGGGCTGATATTTTAGGGAGAAACAAATAGCTACAGACTTAATCACAGACTTTTATTATCTATAATACAGTTTCAACCTCCACTCCTGATTTTTTTTTTACAATTTTTTTTTGTTAAATTTATTGGGGTGACATTAGTTGGTAACAATTACATAGTTTTCAGATGTATAACTCTACATTACATCATCTATGTGTTGCATTATGTGCTCACCACCCAGAATCAGCTCTCTCTCCATCACCATATATTTGATGCCCCCTCCCTATCCCCACCCCCGGTCTCTTACCCTCCCCCCCCATATTTTTCTTTTTCCTGAATTAGTTTGGTGGTAAAATTTGGCCTGACCTGATATCAAGCTGTTTGTATATTTGAGGTTTTGGGTTGTTTTGTTTTTTTTTCTCATTTGGTGAGAATATGAATGTGCTTGATTATGGAATGTAGCCCCATATATGTGGGGTGTGTCATGTGAAATATATGGTATATATACCATGTTACCTTTCTAACATCTGAAAATTCTGAACACCTAAACCCCTGGGCCTAAGGAATTTGGACAGGGGGTAATTAATACCATGAAGTCCAGGTAAATTGTTTTGTGAGCAAGCATCAGCAGGAGTTCCCATGACAATCTTGTGCAATGGTTTTGGGGTTTTCCCTGAACGAGCAACACTGAACTGTAAAAAAAAAAAAAAAAAGTGAGGTGAGCTTTGCAAATGCCTTATTATGTATGAAAGTATTCTCATTTATTGATTGGATCAGGTCCTAACTTCTTGCTTAATAGTTAAGCCTGCATTCTTGCATGTGGCAGGGGCAACTGATTGGTACGTGTAGGGCTGAGAAAAAGATGTGGCCAAGTGGGAGGTGGCCCTTTGGGCAGCTCGCAGGCCTGTAAGGAAAAATCTACACGTCGAGTCTAAAACTTCCCCTGTGTTTGGTAAATAGCCTTCTACCCTTGCTCCTAGGGTTTCTACTTCACAAGCTCCTAGTTAATGCTGATGAGTTCATTGTACAAATGTGCATTGAGTGCTTGCCCTGAATGGGGCTCTGTGCCAGGGAGGTAGGCTCTAAGATGAGTGAGATATGGTTTGTGATTCTCAGACACAGTGTCGAGTCCAGTGTTAATGGACTTCTGTGTCCATTCAGCTGATTATCTGAAAGGCCTACTGGAGATGGGCTTGCACTGTAGGGGAACTGAAAGTACAGACCTCATTCTAGTCCTCAGGGAGACAGAGTGTGGTAGGGAGACACAGGACCAGACCTGGTGCTCAGATGATCCCCATCTTTGGTAGTTGGTGCTAAAAAGGGCTCTCTTCCCACCACCAAGGTAACGTGAAACACCTGGTCCTCTTCCTCCACGAGGCTGTCCTGGTGCAGTATGTGGACACACTCAAGCTTGCAGTGCCCTCTCTCATCTACACCTTGCAGAATAACCTGCAGTATGTTGCCATCTCCAACCTACCAGCTGCCACTTTCCAGGTGAGCCCCATGCCCATCATGGCCCTGGAGGAACTGGCTGGGGTAGGGGATATAGGATGTGGAGGGGGACTGCAGAGAGCAGCAGCTGTGTCGCCTTTGGAATGTCCTTGGAGCTTCCTCGACCTTTATTTCCTCATCTGGGAGAAATGGGAATGGAATGGTACTAGCTATTCACTGGGATGCTGGGATGATTAAAAGATATAACACCTGGGGAAGAGCCTTTGTTGGCAATAGATAAGCTTTAGGCTATTTGCAGACAGCCTTGCAAAATGGGTAAAGAGCCTGGATTCTGGGGCCAGGCTACCTGGGTTTAAATCCTAAGCTCTGCTATTTTCCAGTTGTGTGTTATTAGACAAGTCACTTAACCTCTTTGTGCCTTAGTTTTCTCATCTTTAAATTGGACTTTACATTAGTGTCCACTTCATACATGAGGATTAAAGAAATGAATTCTCAAGAAGTGCTTAGACCCCGACCCAGCACATACTAAGCACTGTGTACGTGTTTACTGACATTGTGTGGCTGACTCATTTGTATCAACAGGTATTGATCAAGCCCTCCCTCATCACGATGTCAATCATTCATTCATTACCTACTGTGTGAGGTGTTTCACATACAACAGCCGTAGTTTACAGATGATGTCAGGGCTCAGACAGGGAAAGTGCTTTCTCCCTCATCACACGGCCAGGAAATGGGGTTGGGATGTGGGCTTAGGTGTGGCTGGGACTTCCTTGCACAGCTAGCTAACCTGTGTACCTTCTGGGAGGCAACCTCTGAGCTGTGTAGCTGCATCTCAGTCAATGGCCAGTGGCTGGAGATTTGTTTGCTTGTGTCACTTACCTCACCCTGTCCCTGCAATTGTGCCTGGGGGCCCACTGGGTACTGTCCCCCATGTGCGCATGTTGGGGGTCACGGGCAGTCCTTAGTGCCTTCCCCATGCCACTCGCAGGTGACGTACCAGCTGAAGATCCTGACCACAGCCCTGTTCTCCGTGCTCATGCTGAACCGCAGCCTTACCCGGCTGCAGTGGGTCTCTCTGGTGCTCCTCTTCACGGGCGTCGCCATTGTCCAGGCACAGCAGGCCGGTGCTGGGGGCCCGCGGCCACTGGATCAGAACCCTGGGGCAGGCCTGGCTGCTGTCGTGGCCTCCTGTCTCTCTTCGGGCTTCGCAGGTGTCTACTTTGAGAAGATTCTCAAAGGCAGCTCAGGCTCCGTGTGGCTGCGCAACCTGCAGTTGGGTCTCTTTGGCACTGCACTGGGCCTGGTGGGGCTCTGGTGGGCTGAGGGCACTGCTGTGGCCCACCGTGGCTTCTTTTTTGGGTACACGCCTGCTGTCTGGGGCGTGGTGCTCAACCAGGCCTTTGGTGGGTTACTGGTGGCCGTGGTAGTCAAGTACGCTGACAATATCCTCAAGGGCTTTGCCACCTCCCTGTCCATTGTGCTGTCTACCGTTGCCTCCATCCGCCTCTTCGGCTTCCATGTGGACCCGTTGTTTGCCCTTGGTGCTGGGCTGGTCATCGGTGCCGTCTACCTCTACAGCCTTCCCCGAGGTGCAGCCAAAACTTCCACCTCCGCCTCCACCTCCGGGCCCTGCACTCACCAGCAGCCTCCAGGGCAACCACCACCACCGCAGCTGTCTTCGCACCGTGGAGACCTCAGCACGGAGCCCTTTCTGCCAAAGTCAGTGCTGGTGAAGTGAGGGCAGTCTGCCGTGGGAGACTGGAGGGGGAATGGGTGGAGGGTGTTGGGCATCTGCAGGACCCAAGTTACCACTGGGGCCTGGCTCCTCTGGGGTTGGAAGTCTTTTCTCCTAGGTCACTGAGACTTCCTGAGGGGCATGGAGCTGGGTGGGCTTCATTGAACCCTTCCTTGTAGGCTGACCCCCTCTCCCTGGAGGGGTTTTTTTAGAGCCACAGGTTAAGCCCTTTGAGGACCGTCTTAGGGGTATTGTTATTCAAGGCCTTTCTTTCTGCCCTCCCTCAGCCAGAGGTGTTGTTTCATGCCTGGGAGAGTCCCTGCCAGCGACTCCTCCACCTTTATAAGGAGAAATGGGACAAAAATTCTACACCTCTTTAGTAATGACTGATGTCTACTTGTGGGGTTCTGTTTTCCATAGCTTGAGGCCTCGCCTTCCTCACAGCTACACTGGATCATTTAGCAGCTCAATCTTTCATGGCCTTTGGGTAGCTTTCCTGACACTAAAACCCTTGAAAATGGGCTTCTTGTGAATACCCAGTGAGGGAGCAACGGATGAGAGCTGAGGTTTTTGCATCAGCCCATTCCGAAGCAGGGGCTATTTGGTTTTTAGTAATTTGGGGATTTGTGGTGTAATCATGTAATTAATGATCCAGGGTGTGTGAAAAGCAGGGAGGGAGGCCCTTGAAATGGCTGAATCTCATTGACTCTAATACAATGGCAGTTGTCAGATATAGGGTTATTTTCCAGGACATCCTGGGAGAAAAAATTAAGTTGCCAACTACATCTTGCTACCCCACTGGCTGAGTGAGGCACCCTTACTTCATGGTGTGGGGAGGGTGTCTTAAAGTTACTAAAATATGGAACCTGCCTCCTGCACTTCCCAAAGCTTATTAACTCCTTAACTGTCTCCCACGGTGTGTACATGTGTGCACACGCATGTGCACGCACGGGAAATGCCTGGGCTGTCTTTGCTATGTGTAAATAGGGCCAATGGATCTTTATTTTTGATTACTTTGTTCTGATATTTTGGTTTGTTTTCTAAGGAACTGTAATGAACAAATGTCAGGATACCCAATGCCAAATAAAGACGTTGTATTTATTTAGTCCACGTGTAGCTTTCTGACCCAGAGGACCCGCTTTCTCTGCGTAGGCTGTTACTAACCCTAGGACTACCAGCCTCACTACTCTTGCCTTCACTTGCTCAGGACGCCGCCTGCCAGCCCACCCCAGCTTTCTGTTTTTCTTTCCTCCCCATTCCTACCACAGGTTGCTCACCAAGGTGAAAGGTTCGTAGACGCTGGGATTGAAGATGCTGGCCTGGCCTCATTCTCCCATCTTACCCTGGCCCAGCCAGGACCAAACTGTCTGATCAGTATTAAGGGTGGGGGGAGGAAGAAACCAACCCATCATCCCCACCACCCCCACACCTCTTTTCAGGGCTGACATGACTAAACTCTGGTAAGAGCCCAGACAGGACCCACCTCGGCCTCCATACCCTGCCGCCCCCACAGTATTTCATAGGCGAGTTTTTGCAAATAAAATGTGTTTTGCATCTTGCCACCTTGGGTTGGGAAGCCTCAAAAGTGAGAGAAGGAAACACTCTGGTCTCATGGTCCATGAGAATCTTTTATTAGAAACCTGTGAGGGTTTAGTCTTGCTGCTTGGTTCGGGAGGCCTCGGCGTTGGCCCGGAGCACAGCCCCCGGAGATGGGTAGGGGCGCTGCTGGAAGAGAGGTCCAGCAGCTGTCGTGTCTGCACCTGTCTTGGCTTCATTCCGCTTGGGGAGTCCTGTTGACCACGTGCCCCTGGGGGTGACAATGTGGGGTGTGATAGGTACCCCCGCCCCAACAAGCACGAGTGGAGGAAGGAGATAGAAAGAAAGGAATGGTCACTGGTGCAGTGAATCGAAGAAAGAGAAGGGCTTGTAAGAGTGTCAAACTTACCGGGGTGCATCTGAATATGAGCTGGGGTCCATGGGATCTAACTCTTCATCCTTCCGGCTTGCAACTGTAGAAGGAGGTGGCAGAGCAAGATCTTCAGTGGAGGCACAAGGAGCCCCTGACCACCAAGTGTCCCGCGTCCCAGAAAGAAATGAACCCACAGTTGCCCTGGCTGCAGAATTTTCTGTCAGGCCCCAGGTTCAGGCACTTGTATAAAAGGAAATGAGGGCTTGCATATATCACTCGCTCCTGGCACCTAACTGCCTCGCCCTACTCCTGGCCTTACTCAGCTTACCCTTCTTGCTCTTGGGGTAGGGAGCTAGCTCCTCCCGGCGATGGTGGCGTCGTTCTTTGCCCTCTTCCCGATCTGCCTTGTCATAACCACGGTCCCGGTCCCGTTCCCGGTCCCGTTCTCTCTCTCTGTCCACCTTGTCATAGCCATGTTCTCGGTCTCTGTCAGACTTCTCGTGGCCCCGGTCTGGCTTCTCATGGCCTCGGTCCAACTTCTCATGGCTCCTGTCTGATTTCTCATGGCTCCGGTCTGATTTCTCATGGCTCCGGTCCAATTTCTCCTCAGCATCTAGGGACACAAAAACCTTAGTGACCTTCCTCTTCCCACCTGAGGACCCAGTAGCTTCTGCTTTTGACAGCCTCTCTGGCTTAAGGCTGGGCCTGTGTGTCTTACCCGCCCCCTCCTGGATCTACCACCAATTACTGAGCCCTCTTTGAGAACTGCTAGAAACACTCAAGACACCCTTGGACCTGCCAACTCACCTGCATTATTGCTCCGGAGCTTCTTGCAAGATTTGGTAACAACAGAGTTGGGGTCGTGTGGGGAGAGCCAGGATACCAGGTCTGTGTCCACATTCCAGTAGTAAGGGAGCCCACTGCTTGGCAAGGGGGCAGAGGGAGGGAAGGAGGAAGAGTGTCAACACAAATATCCTCTCCTTGTAACCTCAACTCCTGCTCCCCAATCTCTGCCGATACCTGGCCCAAGTCAGGACCCCCAGATCTCTTCCCATGTTCCCTATATTACCCCAAGGCCAAGGACAGCACAGGAAGGGTGAAGTCAGAAGTTAGTTTCCCCCCTCCACCTGGTCCCCAGGCTCACCAGGAAGGGTCGAACACCTTGTACCAGCTTGGTGGCAGGCCCTCCAACCGGGTGGCCTCATAGTCCACAGGATCATCGTCATAGTCCTCAGCAATGATCTCTTCCTCCGGTTCTGCCAAGACCATGAGAGGGAGAGCAGTAAGGATCAGGGGCCATGGCACCTATCACTCACATTCTAAGTCCCAGCATCTGAATATCAGGCTTACCAAAACATGTACCTAAATCTGTCCTATTCCTAGGTTCAGATAAGATAACACTATTACCCAAGCCTATCTAGTTTCAAAGTTTAGACAGGGATTTATGTAGACATATATCCATATCCATTCAGGTACTGAGTTCAGGGAATATGCAACAACACACTCTCCAAAACTATTTGCATAAAATAAGTGAACAGCAAAGGGTTTATCTGAAAATATGTTTGAAAGCTCCAAAGCTTGGCAAATATGGGGTTTCTGACTCCTGTATTTTGAGTAACAATAGTTTGGATAGCAAGGGATTTATCCAAACATTGCTCTGAATCCATTTAGTTCCTGAGGCCTGACCCATCGAGTTGTTCGTTAATATCATTAGAATAAAAAAGGTGTATACTGCCAGCTCAGTACCTGGCCCTCAGTAGCCCTATCATGGATTTCAGTTGTGGATATAACTAACAATGAAATGTATATGTCAGCAACAGCATAGTGCCTGTCACTGTAGGCCCAAAAGAGATGTCAGCAATCATCATCAGTATTGTTAATAATATATATACCATCAGCACAGGGCATGGCACACAATAGACTTTAAAAATAATTATCAATGATCATTATCAGTAATATTAGCCACAATATTGCCCAACCCACATTAGGCTTATAATAAATGTCACTTATCAATAAGGTGGAAATAAGATATATTTTTCAGGGGAAAGCCGGGACGGCTCAGCGGGTTGAGCGTTCGCTTTGAGGCCATGAGGACCGGGGATCGAATCCCGGCTCCGGCCCAGGCAGGACCCACGTGCTGAACTGGGGAGTTCCCACAGTTCGGTTCTCTAACTGTCTCTGTCTCTGTCTCTCTCTCTATCTGTCAAAAAGTAAAATAGAAATAAATATGCACTGAAGACAAAAAGATAATTTCTGTCTATAAATGTGAAAAGATAAAAAAAAAAAAAAGATATATTTTTCAGTGCTTGGCACACTATAGCCCAAAATAGATGCCAGCTTTCACTATTATTGACAACAAGGTGTAAATATTAGCAGCAGCAGCAGCAGCACACAGGCCTAAATGACAGATCCTATCATTTTATATTGTTAACCATAGTGTGTATGCCAGGCTCTTGAAACACCCAACATACATGGCAGCTATTGATATGGTGAACAATAACATATATATCAGCAGCATAGTGCCTGGCACCACAGTAGATCTGAACATTTTTATCTAACAGTGGTAAAGAATACAATATCAGCATCCTGCCACTGTTCTTGATGCACAGGAGACTGCAGTAGATGACAGCTATCCTTACTACTAGATGGTTTGTAATTTCCATGGATTCGAAGCCCAAATAGGTATCACCTGTCAATGTTAAGGATGGAATGTCTATCTCCCTCACGTCCTGTACCCCCACCCCAAGCTAGGTATCAAGTGGCAGTATCAACAACAAAGTGTCTGTCAAGCCTGGCACGTGGTCGCCCTATCTGCTCTTTTCTCTCTCACCGGGCTCCAGATGTTTGAGGATGCCTCTCTTGGCCAAGCGGGTCTGCAGCGCAACAGGCAGCGGCATAGTGAGTAGCAGACAGACCTAGGAACGGATGAACAAGACTAGAAATCAGCTCAGATGAAAATTCGGATCTGGATCCTGTAACCAAGCGCCCCACCACCCCACCCCAGCATGTGCTCATCTGGAACGCCACTTCACCACCTGCATCAGCAGCGGGGCAGATGGAAGCTGCGCTAAACGGTGTGATAGGTGGAAATATTACCAAAACCCTCACCAACCCTCCTATGCAGGCCGCGCGTTCCAGAACACAGTTCCTCTCTCAGGCCCAGGCTCCGCCTACCGGCCAAAGGGCCTGACGCGGCTTACCCACACCTCAGAAATGGCCTCACCCAACATCCCCCAAAGACTGCCGGGTGGGAGGAACCAAAGCGCTGAGATAGGGGTGCGGAGTTGAGCACCTCCTCCAGCTCCAAAAAAATACATGTTCCGCTATGTTACCAATAGCAGTCACGCGCGTAGCAGAAGGTTGACAGACTGGCTGCCTCACTGTCGTCGACGCTAGGATCACCAGGACCACACGAGTATCTTCTACCAAAGCACAGAGTGAGGCACTCTTTTCCTGAGACTCGGAACAAACTGGGAGACTAGCTGCGGTGAACCAATAACGCAACCAATGAGAGGGCGCCATTGGCGTGACCTACGGCTCAGCAACCCAATCGTGGTCCGGGGATGAGTGGAAAGCTCGACTCCTGTGTGCGTTTACGGCGGGGGCGGGGCCTAGCCTGGGTTAGCCAGATTACGCTGCCGGACGCCGGCGCCATGGAGGAGTACGCTCGGGAACCCTGGTACGGCGATGGGCACAGGCCTCGGGACTGTCGCTGTGGCATCACGGCCAGCTGTGGGAGGTGGGCGGGGGAGGTACCGGCTCCAGAGCGCCACAGCCTAGAAGCGGGAGACGCTTATAGTTGTCTCCTTCTCCCCTTCACTTGGTCCCTCCTACTCGGGCTCCGTTAAGAGGGACCAAAATCGTGTGCCTGGAGAACCACTCCGCATTTCCTCATCAGCCGTATCTCCCAGCCCCTCTTTGATAACGAAAAGACACACGCTGGTCGAATCCATTCCCGCCGGGGGAGGGGTGATGTGCTTCAACGGAAATCCCCAGGGCTCCCACGCGTGGTTTTTCCCAAGTCGTATTAGTGAGTGGGGGCGGGGCCTGGGTGAGCCTATTATGTGCAAAGAGTGGGGGTGCTGAACACTTTCCACCATATGCTCTTGGTTTTTCCCAGCTGTTCATAGTTGAAAGGGAAGAGCGCGTAGCTTGCTTGGACGTGCTCATTGTCGGAGAAGGGGGGGTGCGACCCATCCAGTTTTAATAACGGTACTAGTTAGTTCACGCTTCTACAGAGATTACTTAAACGTGCCAACTCTTTGCGTCTATCAATTCATGTAATCTTTGATAGTAACGCAGTTGGCTGATTCTTTGGTTGGTTGCAAAGAGAAGGGGCTGAGAGGACGAAGACTAATATTTTTCCTTCTTTTGCACTATCTCGTTTAAATGAGGGGAAAATAATCTTCTTATTATCATAAGTGTTACTTTCCACTCAGGTAACTTGGTTTCTCCCAGTTGAAAGAATCCATGTGACATAGCATAGGAAAGCTCACATTAACCCCATCCTCCCCTTCACAT